>JAQQSU010004233.1:0-14139 GCA_028627135.1 Pseudochirops cupreus
GAACAGAAATGAAATGACTTGCCTAGGCTCCCACAGCTAGTAAGTATCTGAGGCTGAATTTAAACTCAGGTCTTCCTGACTCCTGGTGCAGTGCTCTGTCCACCGTGGCGCCCCCTAGTGCCTTAAAGCACCATGGCAACATTAGCTATTATCTGTAAAATGAGCAGTTTGGACTGCATGACATGACCTCTAAAATGCCTTCTTACTCCAATAATCCATGACTCTAATTATGTCATCTTGGTCGAGTCTGTCCTTGTCTCTGACCTCAATGAGGGGGTTTGACTAGATGGCCTCTAAATCACCTTTCAAGCTCAGAATCTAGGATCCTAGCATCCAGATCAATGCTATTTCCACTCTGCCATGTTGTTCTGCTGGATGATAAAATTCCAGAAGGTCAAGGCCAAGTCTCTAGGTCATCTCTGTTCCATTCCCATCTCTCCAGTTTAGGGATGCATGAGTCTGACTTAGGGTCCCATTTGTTCTGGGTCTCTAAAGTTCAGATTGTTTTCCTAATTGTCTTCCCTACTCAGCAGTTTGAGTTAAAAGCTGTAAAAGTAAGAATGATGATTACAAATGATCAGCATAGAATTACAGATTTAGAGGTGGAAAGGACCCTCTGAGGCCAGCTAACCCCACCCCTTCCCTTTATAGATGAGAAATCTGAGGCTTAGAGTCACACAGTTAATAAATGTCCAAGGTGGGCCCTAAACTCGCTTCCCTGACTCCAACTCCACTATACCATGCTGTCTCTTTATAATTTATAAGCCTTTTAATGCTTAGAGAGCCTAGGCTGCCAAATTTGTCCCTGTGCCCTATTTTATGACAATGGAGTCCCTTAGTAAAATCCTCTCACAAAGGACATTCTTTGCTTCCAAAGCCTACTTTTTGTAATAGCTCATTTAGATTGAGATTTGAATGACAAGTGAAGGCTTTATTTTTCCCCAAGTATCACTGAAAATCCATTCTAGAATTTCACCCCTTGGGCCACTAATTCTGCAAGGAAGCAGCTGACGCATCAGACTCTCTGACATCTCTGGCCCTTGTTCTAATGATGACAAGAATCTGTCCCCATCAAAGCCTATTCACATGGCACAGAAGGAACCCACAATCAGGGATTTTTCATAATGCCTGAGCTATGTCTATCATTATTCATACATGAGAAAATTTCCTAGCCCACAGTCTTAGTGATAGAATCAAGTCAAGAAGGGGTATTATAGACCTATGTGACCTTAGACAAGTGATTAAATATTGGACTGGGCACATAACCATGACCTGCCAATACATCGGCCCTGGAAAGAAGTGAGATGGGAAACACACATCACCACTAGGACTGGTTAAAGTCTCAGGGATGAGAATTGTGTTAGGACAGTCTTTGGTGACAGTCATTTCACCAATACCTCTGGCAAATTGCTTCCTGACCCATTACTTCTGACTTAAAATCTCCACTCTGCCCTTGGTTTTCCTGATTTTGTTTCAGCTGTTAGGATTTTGACATTTTGAAAAACCACAGCTCCTTAACCCAGCCTAGAATCTAGTTCACACTTAGAGGGATTTTGATTTGGACCCTGACTTTCTTTTCCCAAAATCGTACTCATCATTAAGCGTGTGTTCCCTTCCCTCTCTCCTCTCCCTAACCTCTCTCTGCTCCCACCCCACCTCCATACCCCCTGCTAGGAGACACAGCAAAAGCCTGGCTTCTAATTCAATGTTTGCCACAAACTTGCTGTGTGACTTTAAACAAATTGTTTAACCCCTCTGTGTCTCAGAGATAATCCTCTTCAGTACTCATTCAGTAATCCTTGAGTTATCTTCCAGAGCTATTATGGAGATACAAATGAGAAGATAATGAAAAAAAATTCTGGGACATTTTTTTTTACTTTTCACAGGAGCCAAGGCTCTATGTTATCATCCTTGATTCCATCTCAACAACCTTCCCCCAGAGTCCTAACCAAACCCTTTATTAGAAGACCACAGGCAGAGATACGTAGCTCTGGGAATCATCTGTATAAAGATGACAGTTGAATACATGGAAGTCAGCCAACAAGCATTTATTAAGTACCTACTATGTGTCAGACATGATTCTAGGCACTGTGACTTCAAAGACGAATAACGAAACAGTCACTCCACATTAGAAGATTACATTCTACTGAGGGGTAGGAAGGGAAATGGAACAGCATGGAGACAGAAGAAGCAGAGCAAGTGATGAAAAAAGGGGGGGGCACAGGATGGAGAGAAATGAACAAAAAAATGAGACAGAGACATAGAGCGAAAGAAAAGGGATGTGGGGGCAGGAGGCAAAGAGATTGTACACCCTCATTCTGAATAAAGCCCAGGGAGTAATGGTGAGAGATTTAGCTACAGAATAATGAATGTCCTGCTGGGATAATTAATTTGCCTTAAAGGGGCTTGTTATTTCTCCACGATATTATATTTATGCAAATTTAGCGGTAGAAGTAGAACACGCCCGATCGAGGGCTGTGATTCATCTCCCATTACTCATCGCTCAGAGCGTGGCAGGAGAAAGATCGCACAGCAAGAGGATTTCCTTTCTTCAACAAAGGAAGGAAACTTCTAAAAAATGACTGGGGGACACAGAGCCCTCAGGAAAGAATGGTTCTCTCCAAACAGCTCCTAGTTCCCACACCCTAGCAGAGGTTAGGGTCTCTTCCGAGTCTCCACAGCCTCGGGGATGGGTTACTGGTGTTGACCAAGCCCTGTGTCAGCACCGTGGACAGAGACAGTAACAGAAGTAAAGGAGACTAAGAATTACATATTTGGGCTACTTTAGTAGGCACCATTATTAGAAAAAGCAGCAGGGCTTACCGCAGCTGAGCTGCCTTGTGTCGCCATTATTGCCATGCAGAGACAGCATGTTGCTCTGAGATTTAAAGAGGAGAAAAAGTAATGCCTGCTGTTGGTAGTTATTAGGCAGGCCAATATAGTAGAACTTTTGGCAGTTTCAATTGTTTATGGAGAGATTCAGACACAGGAAGGACTCTAGGAACATGGTTTCATTGTTTGAGATACCCAGGAGACTTCCCAGATGTTGGACATGTCTCTGTGAGTCTTTGCCGTTATGCTGATCAATGGGCAGGTAGCAAAGGGAGCTGTGTATTGTGTCTTCATTTTCCCTTCCCCAGATATCTGCACGCTGTGGCTATGTGTTATTTCTTGGGTGATTGGAGGTCAGCCTTCAAGTACAGTGAAGTTGATGACAATAAGATGTTTCTGAGACAGTGATTGTTTGAGACTCCATTCCATCAATTTGGGGGCATGTTTGAGAGTCCTAGGCGTAATGCTATGGACCACATGCTTGTGTAGCAACAGCAGAGTTCTGGGATGGGGAGGAAGATCTTACATAGACTCTAGGGACACCCAGTTGTCATTCCTGGCCCAGACAACTCCAGTTAGTAGGATGAGCTAGATGGTACAGGCTCCCTCCTTAAGGCCATCTAGTATAGAAGAAAGAGGGTTGGTCCTAGACTCAGAAAAGCCCTAAATTCAGATCTGGAAGTCTGATACTAGGTATGTGCCCTAGGACAAGGCTCTCCAAGCCTCACTTTCCTCATGTATAAGGTGAGAATAATAATACTTACAGTACTTATCTCAGAGGAGACACAACATAGGGTGTCCCAAAAGTCTTAGTGCATCTTAAAGCTTTAGTTATTAAATGTTAGTTATTATCAGCTTTATTAGAAGGGACCCAGCTTTGGCTAATAGTAACATTAATATCACTATCTTTTGGAAATGGTATGCCATCATCTGCACTGCAGCTAGGTGGCGCCATAGTGCATAGAGAGCCAGGCCTGTAGTCAAGAAAACTTACCTTCCTGAGTTCAAATCCAGCCTCAGACGATGTACTAGCTGTGTGACCCTGGGCAAGTCACTTAAACCTGTCTGCCTCAATTTTTCATCTGTAAAATGAGCTGGAGAAGGAAATAGCAAACCACTCTAGGATCTTTGCCAAGAAATCCCCAAATGGGGTCATGGAGAGTCAGACAGAACTGAAAACAACTAAGCAGCAATGACATCATGCAAGGCTGGCCTTGGAGTCAAGAAGACCTGACCTGGCACATGCTATGTAATCTTCTTCTCTCAGGGTCCCAAGCAGGTCTCTAAGGGATAAGTTACTAAGGAGCCACCAATTTCATCTGTAGAGTGGAAGAAATCTCCATTCCACTGACTTTAAATCAGTGAAATCACCAGGCCCAAAGAAAAGAAAACAAAGTTACTTTCTAGCCCTTGCATTCCTCACTCCTTAAAATACTTTCTCACCTGTTATCTCATTTGAGCCACACGAAAACTTCATGAGATGCATTATGTGGCTTGCTCCGCCCCCTTCATTTTACAGATGAGAAAATTGAAACCCAAAGAGGGAGAGTTTGGTGAAATGAATAGAAGAACAGGAGGGAGATTTTACAACTGAATAGAACTTTAGAGGCATCTGGTCTAGCCTCCTTCACTTTATAGCTAGAAAAACTGAGGCCCAGACATCTTAAATAATTTTCCAAATGTTGCCCAGGAAGTAGCAAAGGCAGAATACTGAAGTCAGACCCTCTGACTCCATATTCATCATTCTTCCCCCAGTGCCATGTTGCCTTGGTGCACATGGGACAAGAACCCAGGTCTCCTGGCTCTTTCCAGGACTCTTTGAATCAGCAGAGTCTCCAAGTCCAAAGCCACTAGATACCACGAGTCTCTAGCAGAGCTCTCATGAGCCCCTCCATTCTCTGCCTTCCTTCCCTGCACCGTCACTGCCTGAGGAGGCAGTGACTAACTGTGAGTGACACTTGCATATGTCACAATCCTCATCCTGACTCACTGTAAATGTAATTAAACTTCTAAATCCTCCACCGAGCTTTATTATAACTTCTTCCGTCTTAATGGAGACTAACAGGCTGTCATAAAACTGAGGACATATTCAAACCTAAACAGACAAAGACAGTCTGCCCCCGCCCCAGTCCATAAAAGGAATTTGATGGTAAGAAAAGATCTGGGTCTTCTTCGGGCGTGCGCGCGCACACGCGCACGCACACACACACACACACACACACACACACACACACACACACACACACACACACACACACACAGCTTGGGCTCCAGTCCATCAGGATGGGTCTGTGAGCCTCAGAGGGAGCTAATATCACTGTGGGCGAGTTACTGGGAATAGAGCCAGTGATCCCTGCAATGCACTCTCTGGAGGCCTGGGTTCTAAGGAGTCCTAATGAAACTAGCCACCCCTCCCTCAGGGCTGGTCAGATGTAGCTCCAGTCTTGGCTGGGGATGGTAGGTGTCTGATAAAGAAAAGTGCTTTCAAATGGCTTGAATGGATGGAGGCTAAGACAAGATCACAGAGAACTACAGAACCAGAGCTGAAAGACTCTTTAAAAGCCACTTCATCCAACCTACTCATTTCTTTTTTAATGTCTTTCCTTTTTTGCTTTTTAAAAAATTTAACTTAATTTAAAATTTTTAAAATGAAGATCTTCTTTCTCTCCCTCCTACCTCCTCTCCATGAGAAAGAAAGAAAAAATAAACCTGTTTATAAACATGTATAGTTAAGCAAACGCAACTCCTTCATTTTACAGATGGAGAAACTGAGGCCTAAGGAGGTTCAATGCCTTAGCCAAAGTCACAAAGGCAACAAAAACCTGAGGTAGGATTTAAACGCAGTTCCTTTGGCTCCAGGGCCAAGTCTCATTCCATCTTACCACACTGCCTCCTATACCCTAGTTCAGGGCCTCATACACAGTAGGCACCTAATACATATTTGTTAAATCAAAGTGATGTGACCATGAGTTAGGACTGGGATGGGGAAGGGAAAGACTACCTATTCGCCAAACCCAGCCCCTCTCATAAGAAGCCTTGAAATCTAGCTTCACATCAAGAGGAGTAAATTTAGGAAAATCATTCCCCCTACTGGCAAGTAACATAAACAGGCATTTTAGATAAGCCTCTGGATGTATTTTAGACAAACCTCTGAATCATCTGATGATAGGGAATTAAAAAGTCTGGCGATGTTTGGGGGAAGGGGAGGGGTCTGGCTTTGGAAGATAAACATTTAGGTTCTAGTTCTGCCCACACTGACTTGCTATATCAACTTTAGCTAAGTCACTTCCACATTCTGGAGGATGGTTTCCTCATCTGTAAACTGAGGCTATATCACAAGGTTATTATGAAAATCCAAAAAGATTTGGCAGAAAGATAGGTGATGGATGGATGGATGGATGGATGGATGGATGGATGGATGGATGGATCACTATATAACTGTAAACTATTATCTGGCCCAACCCCCTCATTCTTATGAGCATGGAAACAGAGGCTCTGAGTCAGTAATCTGCTGGGATTCAAACTTGTGTCCTCTGGTAGAACCAAAGCTATTCCTGCTGCACCACACTGCCTCCCCCGTGAGGGTCAGACTGAGGTAAAGCAATGGGAGAGACTCATCCTGGCTGCCCGTTTATGATTAATAATCCTTATAAGATAGAAACCAGTAGCAGAATGACTCGAAAGTACTCTGGGGCTGAGGCTTCTGAAGAGGATACCCAGACCAAGGATACCCTTTCCCTTCCCTTCCATTGACTCCCTATCTAAGCTTTGAGATTTCCAGGCTCAGTCATTGTTCCCTGTACTGGAACAGGGTCACAGGCAGGAAAGGAGTAGTCACACCTGTGTGCTGTTAATCAGACAAGGTGTCTGAGAGGAGTCAAATTTTGAGCAGGGAGTAAAGGTCTTGACAAGTGCCTACAGAGAACAGGCTCTACACCCACTCTCCAGAGCCCCATCAGAGCAGAGAGGACACAGCCGCCCTGTTAGAGTCATCAGCCAATTATAAGACACCTTTTGGCTCTGGCCACACAGTTGCAGGCCTAGCCTGTGACAATCATACACCCCACCACCATAACCACCATATACTACCGTCCTAAGGAGTACAAGTGCCAGATACACACTCTCACTTTCTGTCTCTCTGTCTCTCTGTCTCTCTCCCCCGTTTCCCCCTTCCCTACCAGAAACTTCAATTCAGCAACAGAAATATAGTAAAACAAGTCCAAATTAGGAGTCAAAGGTTCTGGGTTCAAATCTCAGCTATGTAACCTGTGCTTTCACCCCCCGCAAGTAGATTATAAACTCTCTGAGTTTATTTCATTTTTGTTTTTGTGTTCCCAGTATTTAGCACAGTGACTAACACACAGTAATAAATGCTTACTGAAGTGCATGGAAATACCTATATGACCTTGAGGTGAAGTGATTGGCCCTAAGGTCATACAGGTATTTCTGTGCACTTCAGTAAGCATTCATCTACATACTATCTGAAGTCCCTTTTAGCTCTAAACCCATGATCTTAGAAAGAGCCTAAGGAAGAACTATATGATGTACAAAGAAGGCCTCTAGAATAGGTGCATAAATGCTACCATTAGTCATCATTGGACACTAATCCTATGGACTCTCATCCATATGACTCTTGCTCAGCTCTCAACAGCTGACAGATAGCATTGTACTATGGCAGGCAACAAGATTTGGTATTGGGCAGGCATTGAACTAAGTGCTGAGGATATAGAGAAAGGAAAAAAAAAACACAGTCCCTGCTTTCAGGGGGCTTACATTCTAATGAAAGGGATCTGAAAAGGCTTGGGAGTGGGAGAGTATGGTAGTGAATTTAAGAGTCCAAAACACAGCTAGAAGGAAGGAAGGATGGATCCATTCACAAAATGGAGAAACTCAACAGTAGAAGAAGAAAGCCACAAAGGGGGAGAAGAGTTCCAGGGTGAGAAGGCTCCAAGTACTAAGTGAAATTCCAGTAAAAGCCATCCCTCATCAATGAGAACAACTCTAAGGGAACACACTATAGATGTATTACCAGGGATTCAAGTTAGACCTAAGAAGGAACATTCACACAGGGAGGAATGGGAGCTAATTCTACATTGAGATGTAGTATCCAGGTATAAGAAAGAGATAACTACACCATGGTCTGCCCTATTAGATCATATCAGGAGTACTTTGTTGTGTTCTGGGCATAAAATTTTAGAAAGACCATAAGCTGGTCAGAAAACCAGAGAAGAATAACCAAGATGGTCCATGCTTTATGAAAATTGGTTTAAAGGAACAAGGGATATTTAATTTGAAGAAGGCTCAGTCATCCATGCCAGCCATCTTCAAGTACTTGAAAGTATGATGGATAGGAAGGCTAGTCTTGTTCTGTTTGTCTTCAGAGAATAGAACTAATAACAATTTGGAGGTGAGAGGGGGAGGAGAGTCTTGCAAAGTAGCCAATTTAGGAACTGATGAAGGGGAAAATTTCTTGGACTACCAATAGATGGGTTCATCTCTTTGGAGGTCTTTAAGGAAAGGTTAGATCACTCTACTGTGATCATAAGATACTAGCTCAAGAACTGGAAGTTACCTCAAAGGTCTTTTAGTCAAACCCTCTCACTTTACATATAAGGAAAATGGCACCCAACATCACTCAGGAAGTGTCACACGTGGGATTTAGCAATGAGAAGGAGGAGGAGGATGGTGATGGTGGTGATAGTGGTGATAATAGCTAACATTTAGATACCACTTCAAGGTCTACAAAGCACTAAGTCCTCAAAATCTAAAGCCAGTGATCTCTTACTATATCACTGTGGCCACTGCTGGGTCCCAAGTAATTGACCAATTGATAAGCATCCATTAAGCTACCCCTATGTGCTAGGCACAGTGCTGGGCATTGGGGGTACAAAAACAAAGGATGAAACAATCCCTACTTTCAGAGAGTTTACATTCTATCAGGGGAGACAACAAACACATATGCAAATGCATTCTTATATGTATGGGATGCCCCAAAACTCTTAATCAAGACTTTAAGTCTTTCTTAGTCAAGACTTTTTAAAGGAAATCGATACAAGACAGTTTGGGAGGGAGGACACTAGCATTGGGGGGATCTGGAAAGGCTTCATGTAAGAGGTGGACCTTGATATAACATGTACATATATAAGTATTTACAAAGGATGCAGAAAACAAAGGTAATTTGGGGGCTAGAGGCACATCCTGATGGGGGAATCAGGAAGGGTTTCGTGAAGGTGGCACTTGAGATGAGTTTTGAAGAAAATCATTCCAAGATGTGGAGATGAGGAGAGAGCATGTCAAAGGCGTGGGAGAAGCCGTAGAGATGAGATAGATGGGATTGTATGGGAAGAGGAAGAAGGCCACTTTGGCTGGACTGGAAGAGCTGGAATGGACGAACTCCAAATTCCTTCCATCCCCTTGCTTCCCACACTCCTTTTCCAACTTCTCCTTATCCCATTTTGGGGCACAAAGCAGCATGGGACAGAAAGGCATGACCTGGGCATAGTGCCATAGACTCAGAGCTGGAAAGAAGGGCTCCTCATTTTATAGATGAGTAGCTATAGACTTGGACTCCACTGGCTTGTATTCCATGGACTACTATGCCCCTGGTGGCTGCCCCTGCCTTTTAGCTTCCTCTTGTATGCTGTCTTCTCCCCTTAGATTGTAAGCTCCTTGAGGGCAGGACTGTCTCTTTTTTATTTGTATTGTATCCCCAGTGTTTAAAGCACAGTGCCTGCACATAGTAGGTGGTTAGTAAATGTTTATTGAATTCCAGAGTCACACAGCTAGTGAGGGTAGGATGGGAACCAAAGTCTCCCAAACTCTAAGTCTGGTACTTCATCCACCTTCCCACAGTGCCCCAAAGGGCAGCCTAACCATGACGATCAGCTCACTCCAGCAACAGCCTACAGCTGATTCCCATTCTTGGCCCATGAGCACCCTTCTCTGACTCTCTCATCTGATGGTTGGAGCCTCCCCAAACTGACTGAGAGAGTCCGTTCCCCAGTTTGACTCATATAATGGCGGCCACACTGATGGAGCGGCCGAACTGCCTCCGCTCCAATAAAATTATAGTTCCCCATATAAAGCAACATCCGTAAAACTACATAGTGGATCAACAAGTTTTATCACCAGCTCCACGCTTGTGGCAGGCTTAGGCTTCACTGCCCAGCTCCTCCTCCCTCCCCCCCACAGCCATTACGACAAATTTACCATCGTTCGAACTTAATCTAGAGTTTTATTCGGCGTAGTAATTCTAATTTTGCTATAATAACTGCACTTGCAGCAAAGGTGATAAAAAAAAAGGGGGGGGGGGCGCTGTAAGAGAAGGAGAAAATGATCCTCTCCTGTCCTGAGGCTCGGGGTTAGTGCTGGAAAAGCCTTCAATGAAATTTCGCTCCTACAGTCCTGAGTTCCGGGCTCCCTCCTGCTCCTCCTGCTCCAAGACCCAGAGCTCTTCGGCTCCTGGACCTGGGAATTTAATCCCAGGGTGGGGCAGAGGGTCTCCAGGCCTCCATCCCCTGGTATAAAATGAAAAGGTTGGACTAGAATGATCTCTGAAGCCCCTCTCAACCCTAAGCTATGAGCCTAAGTAACCTTAAATAGGGAGCAGGTAGGTTGAGCTGCGGATAGAGTGTCCGACAAGAGTGAGAAACTTATCTTCCTGAGTTCAAATCCAGCCTCAGACACTGACTAGCTGCATGACCTTGGGCAAGTTACTTTATCCTGTTTGCCTCAGTTTCCTCATCTGTAAAATGAGCTGGAAAAGCAAATGGCAAACTGCTTCAGTATCTTTGCCAAGAAAATCCCAAATGGGGTCATGGAGAGTCAGACAAGGTTGAAAAGCAACAGAACAACTGAAACCTTAAGGAGAGTTTGGAAAGGAGAGTGGAGGTGAAGGCAGAGGCCCTTGGAGTAAATCTGACATGGGCAGGTGGCTTTGGGCAAACCCCTTACCTGTGAGCAAATGTTTTCTCACCTACAAAATAAAGGGGCCAGACCAGATGACTTCTGAAGTCCCTGGCAATCTCTGCTCTTGTTTCGGAGAGAGGCCGCAAATCAGAGACCAAAGCAGAAGATCGGCCCTCCCAGCATTCCTGCTTGGGAATGTTCCCGCTCTTAGGAAAACCCTCTTGAAATCCAGTGTGGTTTGATTTTTTGTTTTGTTTTGCAGGTTCCCTCCATCATGGGGGGGGGGGGGGGAAGGAGGAGGGGAAGAGGGAGGAGAACACTATCTCCGGCTCCATCCCACTTTCTAGCGAAGAATCCACACTGACCTCTGCTGGCTCTGGCCACTCACCACATCGTGCCCAAAAGAGGCGAGCTTTATGATTGTGGGAATGGGGCAGGAGCCCACACACCCCTCCCAGCTCTCCAGCCCCACCCTCCTTCTGCTCACTCTCCACACCTTCCCCAAGTCCTGTTCCCCTAGGGAGACCCAAGGAGCCCAGTCTGGTGTAGGCAAATCCCCCACCTCACTGGAGGGGACTCCTGAGCCCCTTTGTAGCTAGACCCAGGTCACCTGCCTGAGCTAGCAGAGAGGGAAGCGTAGAAATACAACCAGAGAAGGGGGAAGTGGAGGCAGCCTGAGGAGCCGGTTGGGAGGTTGAGAGACCGAACTGCCTTTCCCAGCCAGACAATCCAGGGCTTCTCACTGGGCAGCCGGGGTCCACCTAAGTGTTAGCCTTTCCCCTCCCTGCCCTCTCCCCACCACTGGCTCACTTCCGCCACCACCGTCTGATCTGGTGTCAAATCCTGCTTCAGACACTGAGTGATGCCCAATAGGTCACTTAACCATTCTCTGCCTCTCAAGTGATAATAATATCACCTCCCTCTCAGCATTGTTGGGAGACCAAATGAGACGATATTTGTAAAGTGCTTTGTAGACCTTAAAACGCTTCTTATCTGCCGGGCATTGCACTAAGCGCTTTACAAGCATTACCTCTTTTGATCCTCATGACAATCCCGGGAGGTAGAGGCTGTTTCTTACAGATGAGGAAACCGAGGTAGGCAGAGGTTCAGTGACTTAAATATCATTATTTATGTTAACCATTAATTATTTTAACATTGTTATAATTTCATTACAAATTCAAACTCTTAGGGTTTTTGTTTGGTTTTTTTTTACTTTTTGGAGGGGGAAGGCAGGGCAATTGGGGTTAAGTGACTTGCCCAAGGTCACACGGCTAGTAAGTGTTAAGTGTCTGTGGTCACATTGGAACTCAGGTCCTCCTGATTCCAGGGCCGGTACTCTATTCACTGCACCACCTAGCTGTCCCAAGTTGTTATTATTAATGTTCCCATATGAGGGCTAAGTTAGTGAACAGGAAAGTCCCGAGCATTTAGGGTTTGATCTGTCAGCCCAAGGGATCTCCAACAACAGACTTGACCAACCAAAACTCAAAGGCTAAATTATAATAATCATTTCTCTGAATTTCTAGTGTGCCTTAATAAAGTTAACCAGACCCAGTTCTCAAAACATCCCTTTGCTATAGACATAACAAGTATTATTCTTGCTATTTTATTCATTTATGTAGCACCTACTGTATGCAACTCACTGTACTAGGTCCTGAAGATGTATAGTATAGACAGCTCCTTCCCTCAAGCAGCATGAAGTCTATTTAGGGGATACACATACAGAGTGGAGTGAACAGAATTACAGATTTTTTTTTTCCAAGAGACTGATCCTGGGATTTGATGTCAGTGTGGACTGAGCAATATAAAGCCACAGGTGAATTACCTGGGTCACTTACAAACTAAATGACTTGCCCATATGTGTCAGAGGCAGGATTAGAGTCAAAGGCTAACCATTAGGTCATACTGTCTTTCAAGCAGACAGATAAATACAATAAAAGGTAAAAGAGTGATCTGGCCAAATGAAAGATCCAGAAAAAGTGTTCTAGCAGGCAAGAACCCTTTCAATTGAGGAAATGAGGGAAGAACCAAGAGAGGGCGTGGTCCCTGAGCTGGGCCTTGAAGAAAGACCAGGTAGAGATGAAGGAGTCCGTTCTAAGTATGGGACAAAGCCTGTGGGAGTCACAGAGGAAACAGCAGGTTTGGGAAACAGCTAAGTTTGAAGGCTAGAATACACACTGTATTAATAGTAATAATAGTGAGCACTTGTAAATCACTTTACATGTCCTAGAAAGAGCAACACCATAAAATGAGAATGGGAAGATAAGTTGAAACTGGATTATGTAGGACATGAAATACAAGGCTAAGGACTGAGAAATGGCCATCGCATTGAGCAATTAACCAGACTGAGATAGTATGTGTAAAATGTTTTGTACTTATAACAGCTTTGTTTGTTGTGGCAAAGAGTAGGTAACTAAGGTAATACCTATCAACTTGAAAATGGCTGAACAAATTATGGTATAATATAACATAATGCAATATTAATGTATTGTAAGACACAACAAAACCTTTCAGAGAAAACTGGGAAGATTTGCATGAGCTCATAGATATATAGATACAGACATAGACACATAGCATGAGCAGAGTAAAAGGAGCAGAACCAGGACAACTTGGAATAACATCACTGGTATCCAAAAGAAATAAATAAATGAACTCCAATCAATGAAAAGACCAGCTGCGATTGCAGAGATCAGTGAAGAAGCGTGATTCCCACCTCCTGACAAGAAGGGTGATTGACTCAAGCTGCAGAATGAGATGTCTATTTTTGGACTTGGCAAAGCCAGGAATTTGTTTTGCCTGACTGCATATTTATTACACAGGCTGGGGTTTGGTTTTTTGTTTTTTCAATTGGGGGGGGGGGTGGGAATAGGAGAGAGAGGAAAATCGGTGATAGGGTTCCTCTCTCCCAAAAAAAGAACAGAACTAAAGCCAGGAGAAATCATAGACAACATGTCAGCTTACATGTCAAATTTAACATATACTTTAAAAGTGACTCTATGTCATAAAGATCCATGGTTTCCTGTACAATCTTCTGTTCTGTGATATTTTAAGCTATTAAAGTTTAAAGCTGCAGTAAGGCCTTTGAAGCATCTGTAATGTTAATGGGATTTAAGATCTTCCCTATCTTTCCCCCCCCCCCAAAAAAAAAAAAAAACCATTAATAGGCTTCAGGTGGAGCCAATTAAGGGAACCTTGCTTAGGGGAGGCTTGCTTGTAGATAGATACATAGATAAATAGATAGATACATAGGTACATAGATAGATACATAGATACATAGACAGATTCATAGATACATAGATACATAGATATATAGATACATAAATACATGGAGACATACACAGATACATAGATTCATAGATAGATACATAGAAACATAGATACATAGATACACAGATACAT
>JAQQSU010004235.1:0-14138 GCA_028627135.1 Pseudochirops cupreus
GGTTCGCAGTGCTGATATGGTTCCTCGTAGCCGAGCTGACTTTAGTGGGAAGTATCTTTGTGTGCGTTTTGGAGTTCCAGGATTGGTTTAGAGTCCTATTTTATGGGTATTTTGGGGTGGCTATGTGAGAGCTGCGATATGTTGCTGCTTCTAGGCCGCCATCTTGGCTCCGCCCCTCAGTATTAAGGATCTTTAAAAGACTAAAATGGGAGAATGGAACTTAGGGCAACAAGGAAATTTGAAAAGAATTTATTCTTAGCCAACAACATTTTGAACCAAAATATTGACATTTTTCAAAAGTCATCAGAGACCAGTATGACAAAGTGCTAGGCCTGGAGTTAGAAAGATGGGAATCTCTAACTTGAACTTACAATTAAATGTGACTTTATCATGTACCTTGGTTTCCTATCTTCATGACTTTATAATGTTTATCCTCTTCATTCTTCCTGAAATATTATTTCTCCTGAGTTTTGCCTGACTTGGTTATACTTTGCACATAATTTCTATACCTTATGTTCGTATTTTTTAATAATACATTATATGTCACAGATAATAGTACATTATATCTTATATTAAGGTTTTTTTCTCTCTATTTTACTTCCCAATATAGACTAAACTACATGAAAACAGTAAACAAAACTTATTTTTACTCATATCCTTCACAGTGCCTATTACACATCAGGTACATAATTTAATTTTTATTATTTTAGTTAAGTAGAATGGAATTTTTGTCTCCCCCAAAACACTGTGAGTTCCCTGAATATAAGGAATATGTTTCTGTTTTTTTTTCATATCCACAGTTACTTTGCACACTTCCTGGCACACACACAAATGCTTGATAACTGTAATGGTAATTATAATGAAATTAATTTAAAATGACAGCTTAATGGTGAAATAAACAATAGAAATGGACTGCCTTTTTCTATAGTAAAAAAAGAAGTGTTGACCTTGAGAATATGCCGCCAAAAAACCTCAGCTTGACAGTTTTACTGTGTTTCTTCATTTTATTGTGCAACCAGGACTTACCACTGTGCCCAACTTTCAATAAATGCTTGATGATTAATTTCTTATAATGTAATACTACACTATAAGTAACTCATATTTGAAAAAAATGGAATGTCTATCTTTGACAGTCCTCCTCTGCTACATCATTTGATTCCTTGGCCACCATTTCCTGATGTCACTTTTAATCAAATTCAAAGAGAAAGTAGTCCTGCTAAAAACTATGAAGTGTAATTCTTTTTTTTTCCTTTTCAGTTAATATTGACGGTCAAAACCATGATGCCACAAAATTGTCTCTGATCCAATTAGCAATGGACATAGAAGTAAAGCAAGGCTAACTATTACCACTGAACTAAAAACCTCAGTAAAGTACAATGATCTGGTAGTTTGAAAGTCCATTATTGTGTGTGGGTGGCAGTGGGTGGGTGAGTGTTTGAATTTTATTATTTTTCTTCAAGTAGAAACACTGACTTTATATTTTGTAACTTTAAAATGATGGATTATCTTCCAGAACCACAGAAAATCTAAAAATTAGAAAGAGCCTCAGAGGAAAGTGGGCATTACTTAAATTGGACAAAGAAGATCCTGCTTATTATAAATCTTTTCCTTTTCTTAAGTGAAAACCAGTCTTTCTTCAATATTTATACCTGGCTTATAATTCTCCCCATTATGGCCAAGGACAAGTATAATTTTCCTTCCTTATGAGAGCCATTAAAATATTGTAAGATATATATTTTGTTCTCCACTCCTAATTTAGAATCCTCATCTTCCATAAAGGTCCAATTCAAATATTGAGTCAACAAGCATTTATCAATCACTTATGTGCCAGACACTGAAAAATGAAGGAGATATAAATATAACCAAAAAGAAAGATAGAACCTGTTCTCACGGAGCTTACATTCTAATAGACAGAGAAAACATATAAAAACAGTTGTGCATGACAAGTCAGGGCCCATCCTTAAAAAGGAGTGTTTGGGAGCAATCCACCAATGAGAGAAGGGAGAGTACAGGACTGAGAGAGAAAGCAAAGTGTCAAAATCCAGAATATCAGATCTTTCATGACACCTTCTTTGATTCCTTCAGTCTCAAATGTTTTCTTTCTTTTCATATAACTTGGTATTATACTGATGCCCATGTTAAAGCCTTTCATAATCTGGTCCTTTCCTACATTTCTAGTTGTTTTGGTTTTTTTTTTAAGATAATTTATCTATATTTCTCCCCACCACCATCTCTGCAAACAATTAAATTTTGTATTCATTCTATTCTTTGTAGGAGACTCCATCTTCCACCTCTAAAGATTTTCAATGGGTATTCTCTGTTCTCCAATTCTTTCCTTTTTTCTCTTTCTCCTTGGTTCTCTGGTTTCCTTGAAGTGTCAGCTAAAATTCCACCTTCTCCAAGAAGATTTTCTTTTTCCTGCTTCTATTTACTGCCATTTTTCAATTATTATCTCCAATTTATTTTGTATATAACTTTATTGTAAATAGTTGTATGTACATTGTTTCCCCCCTTGTATAATGAGCTCTTCAAGTGCAGGGACTGATTTTTTTACTTTCTTGGTATACCCAGTGCTTAACATAGTCTATCTCACAGTAATGGTGTAATGAATGATTATTAAATTTACCAACATATTGGAACCTGTAAACCTACATCCCTCAATACAATATGAGCTCCTAGAAAACGATATTTAATTTCTTTTCTCTTTGTATCACAGAAACTAGTTTTGTGATACATTAATGGTATATCATAGGTGATTTATTTTTTAAATTAAAAGGCATCCTTTCTTCATCATAGGGGGCAAACAAAAACACAAAAAATAACAAATTGAATGACATAATGCTTTGATCATTCTTTGTTCATTCTGGTCTCTCTCCACTGGACACATTTTACCCTCCCATTTCTAGAGGACCTGAACTCAAAACTTTAATGTGATTTTTTTGGGAGGAAGAAAAGATGTGAATTCACCTGAGATATTAGCTGTAGTTAGTTTGCAGCTACTTTTTATTCAGAGTCTTCTATCATAAAATGAGGGACTAGCTATAATTCTCAAAGCTAAACCTAATAGATGATGAAGAGAACATTTCTTTTCTGTAACAATTTCAGAGACTATATTTTCAGGATTAGAAGTCTCACAATCCAATTATATCTTGTCTTTGCAGAC
The DNA here is from genome assembly GCA_028627135.1 of Pseudochirops cupreus. Lineage (NCBI taxonomy): Eukaryota > Metazoa > Chordata > Mammalia > Diprotodontia > Pseudocheiridae > Pseudochirops > Pseudochirops cupreus. The sequence continues at coordinate 3,164 of JAQQSU010004235.1, forward strand.
TTCAGGTCCATAATATCAGAGTAATTTTTTCATATACTATATCATCCATAGGGGAAAATGATGAGAGAATCTTAGAAAGAAAAAAAATGTTTGAGTGAAGCCTATTTTTCTAATGCACTAGATGCAAGGGATGTCAATAAACAGCCCTTATATGATAGAAATAATGAGGATTTGATAAATTTAACAAAATAAATTGCTATGTTCCTCTACTACTTATCTAGTCTCATTATTTCAGAATAGATTTTTCTATTTTTTATGGATATATAGATTGCAAGATGACAATCTTATTCTTGATAATATGTGCAGAAGTTGATTCCATAAGTTCCTTGACTATTAGTTTTATTAGACATCTCAGGAAGTCATTATTTTTAATGCATTTGTGAAAGCACAAATTCCTGCTATCTTGATATTTTTAATTAAGCTTTCTATTGTTTATAGAGAATATACGCATGAATATATACATACATACATACACACAAGCATGTTTGTATCAATTTTACTTATCTGAAGTTTTTTACAAAAAATGGTCTTCCTCCCTTATCATCTTAAATATCTCTTTGTAAACCAATGATTACATTTCATGTAAACTAGTCTGAGAAAAAGAAGAAAAGATTAAAAGCAAAGAATAATCATTTCTGGTTGAATGAATCAGGTAAGCTACGTGGAGGAAGTGGTATTTGAACTAGGCATTGAAATAAATTAATTGCTGGGCATGAGAAGACTTTAGTAATTCAGCTGTCAAGAATGGTATAGGCAAAGGAAAAAGAAAGGCAGGTTGTAGATAGGATATCCTGCATCACCTAATCACCAAAAATACTACATCTTTTAGTCCTAGGATATGTATGTTCATCATTATTTTCCTTAAGTGCTATGGAAACAGTAGACTTTCAAAAAATCTGTGCCATCTCAAATAGAATTCATTTGATTTAATAGTCTTTTGGGTACTAAAATTACAAACATGTATTTATAATATAATGACACAACACATCTCCAAAGCAACCCATTATAAATAATTTATTTGTCTACTATTTTTGAACCTTTGCCAGGATCTCTATTTTTTTAATGTTCAGAACCCAAAATGTAGAAAAAATATTCTAACAATTATTTTGTCATGTCAGGTACTGCAAGGGAATTATTTTTTCTTTAAAATCTCAATTATGCAGCCTATACTCTGAAATATGCTACACCTAGAAATCAACAACAAAATCAAAGTGTCGTGGTAATTGAGTAGAACCAGAAAAAACATACATTATTTTAAAGATATGATGACAGAAAAAAAAGGTTCATCAATTTTATGGTAATTGCTGCAAATTCCAAGCATCATTGATGTCAAAGTTTAGAAGAAAGGAGACTTTGATGGAAAGGGAGAGGGAAGAGAAAAAAAAAAGTTGAAGGTTGAGGTGGGAGGAAAAACAGTAAATGGAAGGCAAAAAGTAGAAGTAGTAAGAAAGGAGAGTAGAGAAGAAATGAAAAAAAGATATGCCTATAAAGAGGACAGAGGAAGAAGAAGCTACCAGGGTAAAAAGAAAACACCCTCCAGTATTCTGTTATCATAAAGATTATCACAGCAATTTTTAATGCCACAGAAAGGTCCTTGTTCTTCTTCTTTATTCAGCAAACAATCATAAAGATAGAATGAGTTGAAATTCGCTGAGATTTTGAAATAGTAAATGGATTCTGGTGTGAAAATAGTGAAGAATGGTAGGTGATAAGTGAAATTATAAATGTACAATTGCTATTAGTCCTTAAATAAGAAATGGGAAGCAAGGGAAAAGAAGGCAAAAGAGAACACAGATAAATATAGATAAATAATTAAATGTAAAGACACAGGGAGTTCTCTGATGAACTTAAATTAAAAAAAAAAGATGAGAAAGTAGGTCATACCATCAAATATAAATGGAATGAATGGTGTCTATAGACAATAAATGGAATATAGATACCCCAATATGTTAACTAGAAATCCTAATTCAAGGAGGCAAGTTTGACCACTTGAGGAAACATTGAGACTTAGTGGAATGAGACTCATAACTAGACTATATTTCTGCCAAGAGTGTAGGTAATTGAGGGTTTGACATATGGCCACATTGGTTAACAAGATATATTCACCTGAGGAAATCCAGGAGTGAGGACTGGAGGGTAGGAGGTGTTGAAGGATGTTTATGTGAAGAGTAACAGAAGCAGAAACAAAAGCAAAGTTGTTATTGAGGTATAATATAGACCACCTAGGCACAAATAGTACATAGGGGAAAACAGATTGCAAACCTTGAATTAAAGAAGTTTGTTTGACCTAAGTGACACCATAATATTGGGGGTCAGGGTATCATGTGTTCAATTGTGTCTCATCAGGTCAATATGAATTTGAGATGCTCTACCTCAGGTCAGGCACAAATAGTTCATATGAACATTTGGAGTGGAGATGTCTCTAAATTTACACATCTCACATTTCTTTTGAGCCACTACAATTCTGTTTTGCTTGGGCATGTCATGTTGGATGGACTTGTGATGGTATCTCCCATGTGTCACAATCGATTCCAAAGTTCCTCAGAGAGACCCTGAGAGTGTCCTTGTGTTGCTTCTTTTGACATGCTGGTGAGAATTTGTCTTGTGTGAGTTCTCCATAAAGTAATATTTTAGGCAAATGAACAATGTAGGCAACCATTAGAATTGCACTTTCTGCAGCAGAGTTTCAGTGTTTGAGAGTTCAGTTCAATAAAGGACCTCAGTGTCTGGTACTTTGTCTTGCCAGGTGATTTTCAGAAAATTCCTAAGATAATTCAAATGGAAGCAATTCAGATTGTTGGCATAGCACTGGTAGACTATTCAGGTTTCACAGGCATCCAACAATGAGATCAGCACAACAACTTCATAGATCTTCAGCTTCATAGGCAGTCTAACAGTTCTCTTCCACACTTTCCTTTGCAGGCTCCCAAACTCTCAATTAGATCTGTCAAGGCATGCATCAACCTATTCACCTATGTGTACCTGCCTGGAGGCAAGTGAACTTATCCACAGAATTCAAAATGTCTCCATTTGCTATAATCAATGTTTCCACATACAGATGATGTGGTGCTGTCTGGTGGATAACCTCTGTTTTCTTGGTTTTAATTGTTAGGACAAAATTAGCACAATCAGCAGAGAATTAACCCATACTTTGTTGCATTTCAGTCTCACAGGTTGCATAAAGTACACAAATACAGAAGTACATGGGAGATTTTAGTCATGTGGACACCTGCTAAAAGTGTCAAAATAAGAGCAAGAAATAATTTCTTCATTTGCTTTAATAATTTGTTTCTTCAATAACAAAGATGATTGTATTTTAGTCAACACAAATAAGGAAAAAAAAACTCATTACTGGTGGGGAAATAATAGTTATCTTCACAGGAAATGATGACTCCAAATTTTGGATATATGAGAGAGAAAAAATGAATCATGTTGTAGCAGAATGTGTAGCCACTATTTCAGGGAAACAGATTTCAAAATGGTTAGGTATAAGCATAAATGGGATTCTATGGCATAAACTTGTACAGTAAAAGATGGCTTAAGAAGGGTGCTCTCAAAAATGAAATTTGGAAGAAACAAAGAAAATTCTGATGAGGAAGGAAAAGGGAACTGTTTAAAGAAATCAATGTGGGTGTATGGAGAAGTCATCAGACAATTTAAATTTTTTGAAAAGACTCACAGTGGGTGGAAACAAAGGTAGATAATAGAGAATGAATTTTATTAAAAGCTAGGACTATCTCTAAAAATGTCAAATACTAAAGTAAGCTCTAAAGAAAATTCAGATTTTTTTGTTTGTTTTTGGTGAGGTGAAGGTCAAAGAAATGATCTACCGTTGCAAAAGGCAGTGGAATGATGATAGGAGAAAATCTGAACTTGCTTAAATTAGATTTGTTTTTTTCCCCTAATCTTTTGATTAGAATGAAAAGAGTAAAAAGAAAATAGCTAGTAGAGATTAGATATCCAATTTAAGTAAATAAATAGTAATAGATGCCCTTAATGAATGCAAGTCACCAGACCCAAATGTAGTCTTTCTTGTCAACTGAAAGAGCTGGTAGATGTAGGATCCGAATCATTTTCTCCTGACTTTGAAAGATGTTGGAGAATGAGGGAGGAAATAAATCACTGGAAAACAACACCATTTCTCATATTTCTGAAAAGAAAATAGAATGAGATGTGCAAATTATAGATAGGTGATCCTGAGGAATGGAAATTTTAGAATACATCATTAAAAGGATAGTTAATAAATAGCTAAAGGGACCTGCTGATTACAGAGGATCAGACAATCTTATTCCCAAATAGCTCTTCCCAGATGAATCCTGTTTCTTTTTTTCTTTTCTTTTCTTTTTTTTTAACAGGATAACTGGACTGAGTATGAAAAACTGGAGTGCTTGACTTAGATGTAGAAAAACACGGGTTCAACTCTCACTTCTGACACCTGCTAAATATGTGAATTGGGGCAAGTCATTTAGTGCCCCCAGAATTCCACAGTACTTATTTTAACGTCATGGATGGTTGTTATATGCCTTGATGAAGATCTTCCAAAATTATTGAATCGAAACCCCTTTGTGTATTCATATACCTAAATTTTGAACAAATTTTGGTTTCACTTCTTTGGAAAGAAGGAAGAAAATAAGAAGAAACCAAGAAAAAAAGAAAGAAGGAAGGAAAAGGAAAGAATGAAGGGAGGAAGGGAAGGAAGAAAAGAGAAAAGGATGGAAGGAAGGAAGGAAGGAACAAAGGAAGGAAGGAAAGGTAAAAAAAAGGAAGGAAGAAAACATTTCTTCAGGAAATAATATATGTGAGTAACTGTACTAAGTACTTTACAAATGTTATCTCATTTGATCCATGACAGCCCTAGGAGTTAGGTCTTATTATTATGCCCATTTTCAAGTGAAGAAACTGGGTCATAGTGATTTGTTCATAGTAACACAGTTTAAAAGTCTGAAACTGATTTTCTGACTTCAGGTGCAGTTTTTGTCTCCTGCGCCACTTAGCTGACTACAAAATGAGTGGAAAAGTAATCAGGGTAATAGTAAATTAGGGAGATTTGATATTGATTGGAAGAGCACACCTAATAATCATGATCAGTTCTTAGACATCACCTTGAAAAGAGATCTCTATTTCTGGGCATCAGAAATCTATGCTAATGATATTTGTCAATAACAAAATATATGGAAGGATATGTAACATAATAGAAGACAATATCCTTCCACCCCCTAAAAAAACTAAAAAGAAAAAAAAAGAAACTTGATTTACTGACTTCTTTTGCATAATTTATTCAAGTGGAATTTAATACAAAGAAATAACATGTTCCCCTCCAAAAGACATATAAGAAGACAAATACTTTTCCCCTCTCTTTTGTAGAGATGGTAGTCCAAGCATTTGAAACTTCACATATATTTTCAGATTTTTTTGATAAATTGATTAGTTTTCTAATTTTTTAATCTTAACTCATTTTTTCTTTCCTAATTTGTTACCTCTGGGAGTGGTAAAGGGAAGAAAAAATGGGTAGGGATTCTGGTGATATAAAAAGCAAAACACATCAATAATACAGATACATGTTCAATATTTTATATTTGGTGAAAAAAATAAGCATCCGAAGTTCAAGGTGGGAGAGAGCAGGTTAGGAAGAAGTTTATGTTTAAAAAAAAATTAGTCATTTTTAGTGGATGGTGAGATCAATGTGACAATTGATTTTATCACCTAAAAAGCTGACCTAATCTTATGATTATTTTAAGAGAGAAATAATGTCCAGGTTATAGACTTGGGACATTCTAGCCTGGTTCATCCACCTCTGAAGTATTGTGTCACATTCTGTTTGTCACACATTGGAAAGGACTTTGATAATCTGGAGAGAGATTTCACAGGAGGATAATCAAGGTAGTGAAGAGCCTTGAGACCATGCCACAGAATATATATGTAATATATATACATACATACATACATATGTGTGAATGCTCATGTTTATGTAAATGTGAATCTGTGTTTATGTACATATTATATTTATATATGCATGCCCAATAAATTCACACATATTTGCTGCCAACATGTGCATGAATATGCATGTAAACACAGGCACATATATGTGTATACACAGATCTACATAATTTGTGTGTAAATGTATTCATATGTACATATAAATATATAAACTATAATATCATTGGATGCTTAAAACAAAGTAGTACAAGCATGATTATTACTACTGTATAAATGAAAAAACTGAGGTTCCAAGAGGGCTAATGACTTTCCCAAGGTTACACAGATATTCAGTCAATTGCAAAATATTTAATTCAACTGTAATGTCTCTTCCAGTATCCTATAACTTCAGATGTCCCGAAAGTTTGAAACATCCTAAAATATTCTACTTCATAATTAAGAACTGAAATGTTCTATGAAGTTTAAGTATTGCTAATATCTATTATTCACTAAGGTTTTACAAACAAATTTCATAAGCATGCATTAAATTCCTATCATGTGTCAGCTATTGCACTAGGGATAGAAACAACAACCCCCCCCCCCAAAAAAAGAAACAGCCTCTGCCCTGAGGGAGTTTATATTCTACTGAGGTAAAACAACATGTACACAGAAGAGTCAATAAAAATATACTCAAAACTGAAAAAGAAAAGGTGAATATAAAATAATTCAGAGCATTGGATACAGATCATTAACCTCTGCCCAAACCAGGAAGGGCTTCATGTAGGAACTAACTCTTGAGCAGAATCTTGAAGTTAGGGCTTCCAAGAGACAGAAGCAAAGAGGATCATTTTATACTGTACAGAATATTCGAATAAATAGAACAACCTATTCTCCATCAAGTCATACACAGAATAAAGGTAAAAGATTACATAAAATAACCACATATTCTTGAAGTTCTAATTGTCCCCTGATTCACATGGGCTGAATTCCAAATTTGTAATTAATCATTACCTAATTCAACCTTCCCTTTCCCCCCAGCCACCATGTCATTTCCATAGGAATCTACTTCATGCGTCATTTAAACCATTAGGAACAGAGGTACTAATGATGTTCAAATACATCTTTGAATCTTTTACATTTTACTTATTGGGTGAACTTAGTTCCTATTTTCTGGGCACCATGATGAATATAATGAGATAAGATGTTTAAACAATGGAGAAAACGATGTCCTTTGCGTTTCATTCCTGCCTCATTTACTTTTGTGCAATTTTCATGTTTAAAATAAATAATTCACATTCTTTGTGCATGTAGATTTTTCTCATTGCCTTAAGAGCAGCATGCTGAACAACTCATTCTAAGCATTGCCTTTTAATAATTACATAGCTTTGGTTTTCAAAGGTTTCAGATGACTCCTTCCAAGTCTTTGTTAATATTGATCATGGTCATGCTTAATAATCCAACAGAAAATAAGCTACAGATGAACAAATGGTTCCTGCTAATCAACATGCTGGGCTGATTCCTAAAACTTTATCATTTTTTTTGACACATTCCACTTTTGGATTTGCAAAAATATCAAAATTCTCTCTTCATATGATGAAACAAAAATCATAGAACAATGGCCCAAATTTATAAATTTTAGTCATTGTAATAAAAGATAAAAGAATTGCAAGCTTGGCTTATCTAACCAATTTTGCCAAAGTTTTTCATTTGGAAAAAATGTCATTTGGCAAAACAAAACAAAACAAAACCAAACAAAAGGTTGGTTCAACAGTAGCATATTTCCCTGGCCTAAAAGCGTTCTCCTGCCTTTGACTCAGTGTTGGTAGTCATACCTGACCTCAGAGTTCAAGCAGATGATTGAGTGGTGATTTATAAAATGAATCAAAAATGGGCCATACTCAAAGACAGCTGATGAGTGAAGACATGGTAAGGAAGACCCTTGAAATCTTGAAAACATGGCAAAACCTTGTCTGGTTATTTTTTTTAAATGACAACATCAATAAAGGCATAGATGTCAAACATGTCAATTTCAAGGATTGTACATTTCTGGGTGTTAGATGTAGTATTTAAATAATAATGATCATAATCATAATAATAACAATAACTCATATTTGGATAGCACTTTAAAGTTTGCAAAGCATTTTACATATACGCAGGACTCTTTGTAGTGCCTTTCCTCATCTTGTCTGATTTGTCTTTGGTTTCTTATGCAGATTATCTGCTATCAACTATTTCAGAGATGATGTTAGGATGCCAGTGGAAATATAGAAATTCCACATCCTCTGGACTCTTCAAAATGCACAAGGCCCTTCTCAGAAACGATAGTAAGAGGGAAGAAGAGAACAAAGCTAAGGCCAATTCTGAGATGATGTCTTAAAAATTTCTTCTCACTGGTGGCTCTCTCTCCTTTCAGCTCTCTCACAGTTTCAAATAACTCAATGGTTTTATACTCTGAACAACTATCTCATCAAAAAAAATGGGAGCTGCATAGGCTTTGTTCAAACATCATGAATAATCTAGATTTTTCTCCTCCTGATAAATCTGTAAGAGCTAAATGCGATAGGAGCAATTTAGACATTATGCTTGCACTTACTTACAGTTCTATATTATATTCTGTAGAATCTCTTCCAATGGAGTCCTAAAAACACTAAGACTTTAGTAACTTCCTCACAATCAATTCCCAAGCCTTTCCTATAATATTCATTTTTTTCCCTGTTGCTTTTTTCTGTTCTGTTCTCTGTTCTTTTAAAATTCATACATGCCCTAAATCAGAGATGTTTAATGCATGGTCCACACACTCCTGAGTGCTTCCAAAACCAGATTAAAATGCAATTGGGAAATATTTAACAAAATCCAATAGAACATGAAAATCCATGAAATCCAGTAGAACAGATCATAATCATATGTGGTTTTCTAAATCAATACATAACCCAAAGGGATCTTTATGCATGGTTTAGTAGCCCTTGCTTCAATATGAATTTGACAACACTGAACAAAATAATTTGATCATGAAAATGTAAGAATATTCTCTTCTCTGCCATCCTCTGGAATACCAAATCAAATCTTTAAAAAAGGAGTTATGCAGTTGTATACCAAATATGTAGTAATGAACCCTGCATCTCTGAGATAAAAATCCTGAAACACTACCCTAGTTAAAAACAGCATGGGAGAGGTGGGGGGAAGTGCCAAGATTGTGGCATAGAAACAGGAAAACTCCATGAGCTCCCCCTATAACCACATCAAATACCTATAAAATATGACTCTAAACAAATTTTAGAGCTACAGAACCCACAAAGTGACATAGAGAAACAAATATCCTGCTGAAGGCAGCCCAGCAGGCAGAGAGGAAGGGTCCATCACAGGTTTGCTGAGAGCCAAGCCCAGCCCTGTGTGAGCCTGCGATTTTAGCCCCAGGGTGGCCCCAGGCAGCAGGGACAAGGGCAGATTTCTGGAGAGTTGATCACCAGCAGCTGTTGTGATTTCCAGAAATATCAACCCATAAACGACAAAGACAAAGTAAAATGTCAGTGGAACTCTGATGGAACTGAGGGGAGTAAGAGCACAGTCCAGCCTCTGCCACTGGAACAAGAAGCAGCAGAGGTGCCATGGCCAATGGCCATGTGGCTGCCTCCACATGGCTGCTTCAGAGCTCCTGGCCTGCAGATTGTAGGGAACCAAGCAACCATCCAGAGGTTAATCATTCTTGCATTAACCTGCCTGGATCTGGATTGCAGTCTTGGGTGGTGGTCCTGAGGTGTGTGACCAGTGAGCCAAAGCTTGTGGGAGCAGCAGAGAAGGTCCCCAACTAATATCTCTGGCACATGCAAAAAACCCAGCGATTTAAGACAAAGCTCTCCTCTCTGGAAGCAGAGTTCTACTGTGGCAAAAAGCTCAAAAGTCAAGCAACTGAGTGGCAACATGAGCAAGCAAAGGAAACAAAGCAAGCACAGAATCAAGCCCTAGATTTCTTTTTGGGGGACAAAAAGTATCAAAACATGGAATGGGAGGAAGAAACATAGTCAGAACTCCTGTACCAAAAGCTTCCAAGAAAAATATGAACTAGTTACAGGCCACGAAGAAGGACTTTGAAAGAGAAATGAGAATGATGCAAACTAATCAAGCAAAGAGAGTCAACAACCTAACTGAAGAAAATAACACCTTAAAAATACATTAACTCAAATGACAAAATGGGCCCCAAAAGCCAATTAGGAGAAGAACGCCTTAAAAAAGATAAATTTACCAAATGGAAAAAGAATTTCAAAAGACCACTGAAGAGAATAATTCCTTCAGAATTAGATTGGAACAAATGGAAGTGAATGACTTTATGAGAAATCAAGATACTATTAAACAGATCTCCAAAAAAATGGAAAAATAAAAGGCAGTGTGAAATATCTCACTGGAGAAACAACTGACCTGGAAAACAGATCCAGGAAAGATAACTTAAAAAATTATTGGACTACCTGAAAGCCATGATCAAAAAAAGAACCTCAAAATCATCCTTTAAAACATTCTCAAGGAAAATTTCCCTGATATTTTAGAACCACAGGGCAAAATAGAAGTTGAAAGAATTCACGAATCACCTCTTGAAAAAGATTCCAAAAAGAAAAATCCCAGGAATATTATAGCCAGGTTCCAGAGTTCCCAGGTCAGGGAGAAAATATTACAAGCAGCCAAGAAGAAACAATTTGAATATTATGGAAACACAATCAATATAACACAAGATCTAGCAGCTTCTACATTAAGTGACTGAAGGGCTTCGAATATAATATTCCAGAGGTCAAAGGAGCTAGGATTAAAACCATGAATCACCTATGCAACAAAATTGAGTAAGATATGTCAGGATAAAATATGGTCATTCAAAGAAATAGAGGACTTTCAAGCATTCTTCATGAAAAAACCAGAGTTGAATAGAAAATCTGACATTCAAATACAAGAAGTAAGAGAAGCATGAGAAGGCAAACAGGGAAAAGAAATCATAAGGAACTTATCAAAGTTGAACTGTTTACATGCCTACATGGAAAAATGATAACTGTAACTTATGAAACTTTTCTAAGTATGA
>JAQQSU010004236.1:0-14138 GCA_028627135.1 Pseudochirops cupreus
TTCAATTTCTATTTTGCCTTCTGGCTCTAGAATATCAGGGTAATTTTGCTTGATAATTTCTTGCAAGATGGTGTCTAGACTCCTTTTTGATCATGGCTTTCAAGTAGTCAAATAACTTTTAAGTTGTCTCTCCTGGATCTATTTTCCAGGTCAGTGGTTTTTCCAATGAGATATTTTACACTGCCTTCTATTTTTTTTCATTTGTTGGGATCTATCTTATAGAATCTTGATTTCTCATAAAGTCATCAGCTTCCAATTGCTCCAGTCTAATTTTGAAGGAGTTATTCTCTTCATTGAGTTTTTAAAATTCCTTTTCCATCTGGCAAATTCAACTTTTTAAAGCATTCTTCTCCTCACTGGTTTTTTGAGCCTCTTTCGCTATTTGAGTTAGTCTATTTTTTAAGGCGTTATTTTCTTCAGTATTTTTTTGGGTCTCCTTTAGCAGGCTGTTGACTTGCTTTTCATGATTTTCTTGCTTCATTCTCATTTCTCTTCCCAATTTTTCTTCTACTTCTCTTACTTGATTTTCAGAATCCTTCTTGAGCTCCTCCATGGCCTGTAACCAATTCACATTTTTCTTGGATGCTTTTGATGCAGGAGTTCTGACTGAACTCTTCTGCCCACTCCATGCCTTGATCCTTTTTGTCCCCAAAAAAGGAATCTATGGTTTCATTATGTTTCCTGGGCTTGCTCATCTTGTCAGTCAATTGACTTGACTTTTGAGCTCTTTGTCATTGTAGAACTCTGCTTCCAGAATGGAGAGCTGGGGTTTTCACAGCTGCCAGAGCTATTAGTTGGGTGACCTCTCTACAGACACCACAAGCTCTGGCTCACTGGTCACACACCCCAAGACCACCACCCAAGACCGTGATCCAGAACCAAGCAGATTTAAGCAAGAGTAATTACCCTCTGAATGGCTACTTGGTTCCCCTGCAATCTGCAAGTCAGGAGCTCCTGAGGCAGCCAAGCAGTAGTGGCTGCACAGCTGCCACAACTCTGCTGCTTCTTACCCTGGGGCGGGAGCTGAACCTTGCTCGCAGTCCCTCTGTTCCCAGAGAGTTCTACACTGACCTTTTACTTTCTTTTTGGCATTTATGGGTTGATGAGTCTGGAAACCACCACATCTGCTGGTGATTTTCTCTCCTGAAGTCTGCTCCACCCACCACTGGTTGGGGCTGCCCTGGGGCCAGGAACTGCATGTCTCATGTGGGGCTTTGCTTGGCTCCCAGCCTGGTGGGATAGATCCTTCCTGTTGTCCTGCTGGGCTTCTTTCAGTGGGAGCTTTGTTTCTCTTTGTCACTTTGTGGGTTCTGTAGCTCTAAAGTTTGTTTAGAATCATTTTTTTTTACAAGTATTGGAAGTGATTGAAGCAAGAGGCCACACCAAGTTAGTGCTTCTATTCTGCCATCTTGGCTCTGCCCCCCAAAAGGAAATTTAACAAACATTAAGGGTTGTTTTGTTCAATTATATGCCAATAAATCTAACTATTACTGAAATGGAGGAATATTTACAAAAATAAAAATTGTCCAGATTAAAAGAAGAAGAAATAGGATACTTCTATAACTATTTTAGAATAGGATTAGAATATGTTAGAATAGGATCTTGAATAAGACATCAATAAGCTTCCTAAGAAAAAAATCAGATGGGTTGAAAAGTGAATTCTCCCAAACATTCAGAGAATAATCAATTGCAATACTATGTCAATTATTTGAGAAAATGGCAAAGAGTACCAAAAAATCCCTTTTAAGACAAAAATTTTCTCCCAAAAGTTATTGGAAGATAATCAGTAGCTGTGGGGAAGCTCTGGTTTATCTTACTTTACTAAAACCCTGGCCTTCCTAGAACTATGACAATGGCCAGAGGGAACTAGAGAGGTGGAGGTATGGCACACAGCTCTGACCTTAGAAGAGGTCAGGTCCAGTTACTTCTCAAGTATCCTCACTACCATGCCTATGTAATCTGCATATATTAAGGAAATGTAGGGGAATAAAGTAAAGAATTTGAGCAATTTGACTAACCCTAAGTCTACCTGGAAGGACAGAACTGTATAACCTCACTTCTGCTTCAACATTGTGTGGGTATGTCCCTAGTGAGCACCACATCCCCTTCCTTGCTGCAAGCCTAATAAACACCTTCCTCTGGAAAAAAAAAAAGACACAAATTTGGTGCTGATACCTAAAACAGGAAGAGGAAAATAAAAACAGAAAGAAAACTATAGAACAATTTCATTAATAAAGATTCATATAAAAAATTTGAATAAAATACTAGCAAAGAGATTATAGAAATATATTCACAAAGATCATACATTATAAGAAGGTGGGATTTATACTAATAATACAGAGCTGGTTCAATATTAGGAAAGTTGTCAGCAAAATTGGCCATATCAATAAGAAAACAACAAAAAAATCCAATTATTATCTCAATAGATTCAGAAAAAGCTTTTGGGAAAATACATCATTTATCCCTATTAAAAAACACTGCAAAACATCAGAATCATTCAAGCATGGCTTAAAATGATGACTAGTATCTCTTTAAAATTATCATTAAGCATTATCAACAATGGGGATAAGCTAGATGCCTTTCCAATTGTAGTACCAATGTAATATTCACAGCACCCATGGCCACTCTAAATATATCTGCATAATAAACTCTCCATATAGAAGACAGAAACAAAACATTTATTCAGAAACCAGGAAACGAGATCCCAAAACCAGTAAGCGTATTCCATCACAGCAGTAAAGAAATTAATGAGCCACAACAGCACAGAGAGCCACCACATCCTTTAGCCTTCCCACAAATCAACATCTACGCAAAAGCTGTAGTTCCAGTGCAATATTTACAGTGTCCGTGATCATGATCAAGACCATGACTAAAAGTATCACATGATGTTCAATCACAAAATATAACAAACTCTCCAGATAGAGAATAGAACTGAAGCATTTATTTAGACACCAGAAAACACAATCCCAAAACCAGTAAACCAATTCCATCATAGTACCAAAGATATTCAGAAGCCATAAGAATGCTGAGAGCCACAGCGTTCTTCAGCCTTCTCACAGACCAATACAAGATCAGTATTTACTCACAAACCTCTTTATCTCCTTGCTTGAGCATCCTCTCTCTCCCACTGTCTCACTAGCTCTGACCACCAGCTTCTTGTGGTCTCTGCTTCCCTTCAGCAAACTTCTCCCACCACAGGCTCCAAGCGACTACATTCAGCCTATCAGGGGGCAGAGTTTATCTTCACAGCAGGGAAGCTTCTTGTGGGCTCTGCTCCACCCTTTAGCAAATTCCCTCTATCACAGGCTCAAAGTGATTACATTCAGCCTATTAGGGGGCAGAGTTTATTTTCAAAGTTGGGAAGGTCTTCAAACTCCCTTAGGCTTATTAAGGGGCAGGGAAGATCTTCAAATTCCCATTACCATTACACCAATAAAATGAGGGGTGGAGCAAGGATGCCCATTATCACCACTCATTCAGTATTGTCTTGGAAATGCTAGCTATAGCAATAATATAAACAAAAGAAATGAAGAAATTAGAAAAGGCAATAAGGAAATGAAATCATCATTCTTTGTAGTTGAAATGATGGTATACTTAAAGCACCCTAGAGAATCAACTAAAAAAGTAATGGAAACAATTAACAACTTCAGCAAAGTTGTAGGATATAAAATAAACACAAATAAATCATCACTACTTCTATATATTACCAATAAGGTCCTACAGGAATGATAGAGAAATTCCATTTAAAATAACTGCAGACAGTATAAAATATTTGGGAGTCTACCTGCCAAGACAGGGGCTCACAAAGAGTTGGATAAGACTGAAATGATACATGTACATTAGATTAAAGTAAAATTCTAAGACTCTTAAACAAATTATTTCTGAACACTTTTCTTAAAGCAAATGGTAATCACGGAAGCCAGAATATTTTTTTTTTAAGAATTAGACCAACAAACCATATTTTCCTTTTATGAAAGGGTTACTGGACTAACAGATCTAAGGGAAGGCTGAATACATAGTGTTAACCAAGTCTCAAAGCCATTGCTATGGAACTTTCTCCTAGTGGTGGAGATCAATGCCAATGTGTTGATGGGGCCATGAGGGGACCAGGCTGAGTTGGTGAAAGAGAAAAAAATGAGAATGACAAGTCCTTTGAGTCCCTTCAGTTTTTTTAGGCTTTGCAGTCTCTTCAAGCACTTCTAGCTTCCAACTTCGAGAAGAAAGATGATGCCAATCCTCCCAAGTGGCTGAAGGGAAAAATAAAATTCTGGAAAGAAGCCAACATGGGAGTAGCTGGCAGTCTCCATCTTGTCCCTCTCCTCAGCTTGCTTATACTTCAGACGTCAGAGATCTTTCCTTTAGTTGAGATATGGGATTCTTTTACTTCCCCTCCTGGTAGGAATTAAAGTCTCTCTTGGAGACAGTAGGGAAAAAGAGGATAAAAACATCTATTCTGCCTCCATTCAAGCCGCACAATGACACCCCCATGCTACGTGTAGGGGAATCTTCTCTACAAATGATTTAAACAAGGCATTTGGTTGACAAATTCTCTTGTGATAGGGCTATATAGATTAGATATGAATGTAACTGGGTAAATTCTTAGCTAGTTGCACTATCATAATGACAGAGCATTGCTTAATAGATTAATATTAGTCTGGAGGGAAGTTTTGACTAGAAAGTCACAAGGCTCTGGACTTAATCTAATTCTGTTCAGCATTCCCTCTCCCCTTCGCCCAGTGATTTTATGAAGGCATAGAAGTAAAGTTTACCAGATTTTCAGACTGCATCAAATTGTGAGGGATAACTATGATATCAAATGATAGAATTAGGATCCAAAAAGACTTCAACAAGCCAAAATTATGGCCTGAATCTAATACGATGAAATCGAACAGCAAGAATCATAAGCTGTTAATTGGCCCCTAATTAGTTCATTTCTGATGTTACAGAGATATCCCCTGAAGCTGCCCTTATCCCCTGGAACCACTATTAATAGAAGTAAGTCTCCCCCTATTTAAATCTACTTTGGGGAGATAACATGCAGCTTATTTAGTCAGAGAGTGACAGGGGCTTCCTTTCTTTAATAGACCCCCACACTTTAGGGAAAGGGACAATTTGAGTCAGTTGTTAAACATTTATCAGCATATCCCTGGACAAGAAGAGCTTGTGTGAAGGAGGTGATGCTGGTGAGGCTGGACTAGAGGAAGCTTTGCTAAAGCAAGAAGAGGACTTTAGAACAGTCTCTGAAAACAAACATTAGGGAAAAAGGGATTGAAAGTATAGGTATTAGTTATATGATGTTAAGCCTGCTGAAAATGAGAGAGGAAAGGAAAATCTAGATGTACTTGTCAAAAAGCTGCTTCATAGTAAGATTTCTGCCCTCAGAGATGACTGCAGCTTCTGTCTAGAACAGTGGTTCTCAACCTTCCTAATGCTGCGACCCTTTAATACTCATATGTGAGCGTATCTGCATGTGGGCGGACCCGCCTGGAGACGGATAGAGGAGCAGTGTCTCGGTTCCTAAAACCATTGGAAATATGTGTTTTCTGATGGTCTTAGGTGAGCCCTGTGAAGCCTGTGAAAGGGTTGTTTGACCCCCAAAGGGGTCGCAACCCACAGGTTGAGAACTGCTGGTCTAGAAGATGGTGCAGATACTCATTTTGGCTGTCCTCTTCCCCAAAACAGTAAAGCTCCAATTGCCACTGAAGAGAAAGAGAGAGAAAGGAAGTATATGTCCTCTGCTTTGTCCTAGAAGGAACTCATGCAGGGACTATACAGGAATATGGAAGGGAAAGGAAATGTTGGAATTTGAGTCAAGAAACCTGTATTCCAATCCTGACTCTGACAACAGCTGTGATCATGAGAGAGTCAATTTCTCTGAGCCTCAGTTTCCACAGATATAAATTCTCAGTCAGGTTCTCCATGTACCCTTCTGCTCTAACATCAATGAAAGAGCAGATAATCTAATAAAACAAGAACTTTCAATGTTTGGAGTCATCCATTTAGTCAACAATGTTACTGAATCTTGTTGTTGCTGTTCAGTTATTTCAGTAGCATCCGGCTCTTTTCTGTGTCCTGTTTGGGGGTTTTTTGGCAAAGATACTGGAGTGGTTTGCTATTTCCTTCTCCAGCTCATTTTAGAGATGAAGAACTGATGCAGAGTTAAGTGACTTGCCCAGGGGCACACAGTAAGTATCTGAGGTCACATCTGAATTCAGGGTGAACCTGCCTGACTCCAGGCCTGGCCCTCTACCCCCCTGCACCTTCTAGCTGCCCTGTCATTGAATGCTTATTACATAGGTAAAACTCTGTGATAAGTCCTAAGAGAAAAACAAAGACGAAAAAAATATGATCCCTCCCATAAGGTATTTGTAATTCTTTTAGGGGGAAGAGGTAAAATTACATATCCTAAAATGAATATAAAATAAATTAGATTGTGGTAGATTTATAAGTAAAATATCAAAAGGCTCCTTTTCAGGGATGTTATAGATTTAGGGTAATCCTTTTTTTAGGTTGTTAAACTAAACCCAACATTCAAGGCCCTTCAACAACCAACACCCTTTGATCAGTCTAACACATCTCTCACCACGGACCTTTTTTTTTTTCTTAGTTAAATTAATCTGCTTGTCATCCCCTCCATGTAAATTTTGCATTCCCATCTTTAGGTCTTTCATTCATTTAACTGCCCTCTCTAGTTTCTTTGGCTAAACTCTATCCCTCACTCATGAATTCTGGCTAAATATTAATCTCATCTCGAAATGTTCCCATTGTTACCACTATCTGTACCACATTTCACACTTCTACCTGACACCTACTCCATCATCACTTATAGTATCTAATACAAATCACTCCTTGATGTCAAATTAGAAGGTTCTTTGGCTTAAAGTGGAAAACCATAGCATGTTAGAGCTAGAAGGAACAGCAAAGATAACCTAGTCCAACCCCATCTTTTTATAGATTAGGAAAAAAGAACAGAGATATTTGAGATATTTGTCCAAGTGACTTGTCCAAGGTCACATAGTTCATTAGTGGTACATCTAGGACTGGAGCCCAGGTCTTCTGACTACCAGAATTATGTCCTTTCCACTGTTCCTTATAGCTTTCAGCTAGGGATAGAAGAATATTATAATTGACAATGACCTTAGAGAACATTTAGTCTAATCTCCTGATTTTAGAGATGAGAAAGTAAAGGACCAAGGAATTGAAATGATGTGCCCAATACAGCTAATTAAAGGCAGAGTTGAGAACAGAAGCCAGGTTTCTCACTTCCTAGCCCAGCATTCCTTTCTACTACACCAATTTGTCTCATTTGTTGCTTATGTTGCAAAAACCGTGTCTTCCAAACTAGACTATCAGCTCTTTTAGGGCAAAAATCATTTCATCAATTTCTTTTTTCCTCTGTTTTGCCCTACTGATAGTGTTTCAGAGTCAGTACTCACTGTTGTCAACCAAAGAATGCTGCTGCTTGAACTGAATGCTTCTGAGCTCTGTTATTACCCCAATCACACCTTGCCAGATTTTTATTCCCTCCCCACCCTGATTCATGTTTTTGACTGCTTGTTTTTCTTTTCCTCTGTTCTGTATGACACCAAATACATTGTTGAAAAGTAGGAATATGAAATCAGCCTAATAGGTACATTTAAGCATTACACTTCAGGATTTTCTTTTTAAGTAAGCCTTTCTGCTGGCATGAGCTGTTTTGTCTCATCATCTATCATATTTGATAATAGCCACTGCCTTTGCCTAAATCATTTGCTCAGAAGGCTTATTTGATGGTCTCACTTTGTTAGAGAGATCCAAGGTCTGGAAACACATAGGCTTCATCGATATTGGTGATTGCAGTCATTCAGATGGGCTCCCTTATGAAGCGCCCTGGGCTTTGTTTGCTGCCTGTGTCAGATTATCCATGTTAGTGGTGATCCGCAACCGAAATGGGCACCAGTTTCTCAAAATATCTCTTAGCTATTACCTGTGAATGCTTGAAAGAATTCACAAATGCAGATGCCTTGTTATGCATGCTGCCTCCAGAAGCAGTCTCAGAGATGCCAGATGGCACAGCAAGAGCTGTACAAGTGACAGATGATAAACTGCACCAAGCCACATAAATTAACCTCATCATGGCCACAGCATCAGATGCCATGGGGAAAGGCAGAGGTACCGCACAGTGACAGTGCTATGTCGCCCACAGGGATGGGTTCGGAATCCATCTGGGGCCCTTCACAGGACAATAGAGGAACCCCAGATGGACTGTGAATTGTGAGCATTTGTGTATGCAAGGATAGTCGAATCTTGCTTGAAATGAACTGAAGCCTTGGTCAGGAAGGATGCCAGAGCCAGCTCCATAGTGGATATCCTGTGAATGTCATTACAGGAAATCTCCCACAGTCTCGCAGCTCAAGTGTATCATGACTTCTAGGTCAGAACCCCAATGCACAGCTTTTCTAGGTTTTAATTCAAAATGAACAGGACAGAAGTCCAGTGCATACTTCATGGGACTTATTAAACTCAATAGAAGGCAATAAGGAAAATCACAAAGGAAGCAAAAGATACAGGTCCTGCCCACAAGAACAAATTTAGTATGAGATGCAGGAAATCAAATATACAATATAATATAAGCAAATATACAATATAATAATAAAAATTCACATTCTTAATTTTAAGATAATGCCTTCCCCTCAATAACCTTGTGAGGAAGATTTTAGAAGTGTTCTTATCCCCATTTTACAGATGAAGAAAATGAGCTTCAAGACGGTTAATGACCTTAATAGCTCCAAAGTGTTGAAGGCAGATTTGAAACCCAGACCTAATGTGGATTTATTGCTTTTTTCACTTTACACTGTACACCAATAAAAGTGACAGAACTGTGTGAACACAGACATAACCAACTACAGCCTACACAGATATAAATTGTATACTTATTAAATAACCAGATTCTTAATAAAAAATAAGCATTATATAGATACATAATCATTTAAATATTATACATATATAATAAGTATAATATATAATAGCACCAGAATCAGAATGACTAGGACTTAAGATTTGTCTTTATTCAATACATTGTGACTGTGCAACTTTAAGAAAGCTACATTCTCTTAATGCCCACAAATAACCCTCTAAGACTCTAAGTTACAGAATATTTATATATCTGTATTGGTGGAAAGAATTTCCCCAGTGGGGATTTCCCTCCCCATCAGTGAGGTCATAGGCCCAGACCTATCTAAAGCAGTAACGGTAACCAATGCTTATATAGCACTTGAAGATTTACAGAGTATTTAATTATAAACCAGGATGATTGTAAACCATAGGGTTAGAAACCACTTGATTCTCATAGTATTATTGCTATTTATACAGATAAGGCTCAGAGAGGTAAAAGAATTGAAAATTCGAGAAAGGCTTCTTCTATCAGCAATACCTCAGGAGGAAGTATCTATTTTGTGTGTGTCTAGGAAGCAGTGAAAACTAGAGCCCCTACAAAAACATGGACAAGGTGGACACTTACTCATAGCTATTGGTAGTGATAAAATGACTGAAAATGACAAAATGATTGAAACTAAAGAAATAATAGAAGTATGGAGGAATTATGAAGGGGAAACTGAAGTATTGACTGAAATGAGCAAAGGAAAATAAAACCCTTTGAAAATCATAAAGCATTACATAAATGCCAATTATCATTACTATTATTTTTAAGTAGCCTCTAGTCATTGGGCCATCAGTCTGATGATAACTTCACTCCCTGAGTCTTCTATTGTACTCATGCTGGGTCCAAGAAATATTTATATATTTGCTTTTGTCATTGTTCATTCTTTGTTTTCAAAGAGGACTGATAATATTATTGGGTGATAGCTTGACTTGTGCATGAATTTGGCTCAAGTGAGGCAGCGTTGCACAAAGTTGTCAGCCTCACTCTCTCTTCCAGAGTCATTGGAGCCCAGTGGCAATACAAAAGTCAAAAAATGGTGATGGTCCAGGATACAGGAGAGTCTTCAATGTCTGACCAAGTTCCAAGCACTCTATAGCATCTGCTTCAGCTGCCTTCATGGCCATTGGAACAAATTGTTTTCATCTGCCCACTCCATCAGGGGAAGCCTTTACATGCTTGGGGTATATTATATGCTATTATATTGTAAGTGTGTATATGTATTTATATAGAGATATAGATATATATGGGTATATCTATATAGTAGTACAGAGGTATATTGATAAATGTTTAATAACTGGGCCCTCCAGAAGGAATAAAAATGTATTTACATAAACTTTGAGTTTAATGTGCGTTATTAAAATGTATCTTAAGTCTAAAAATCAACAGAACAACAAATGAAGCCCTGATTTTTAGCAATTGCCAATTTCTGGGCTTCAAATGCTCACCATGAAAACTGAACAATTGATTCTGCAAGTTGGTTAGAGGTAGTTCCAGGACAATTCAGCAGAGAAGTTAGCAAACATGGAGGTGGGGTGGTGCTCAGTAACATGAGAGCACTGGTGGAGTTTAGGGCACAGTGAGAGACCAAGGCTATGTGACAGACTGTTATTTCTATAAGAGATCTTAGCATCCAAAACCAAACCAAAAAAAAAAAAAAGGTTTGTTTTGTTTTGTTTAACAGATGAGGAAGCTGGAGCCTAGAAGGATAATTAAGTGACTTGCCCAACATAATAAAATAAAAGAGATGGTATCTAAATCCAGGTTTTCTAACCCCAAATACAGCGCTCTTAGCATTATACTATACTACTCTCCCTTGGCAATATACTATGCTTTTCTCTCCTTAGTCCCATTTCTCATGGCCTCTGCTTAGTCACTTACCATCACCTTGTGAAAGGAATATCAGGCTCAGTGTCAGAAAATGAATTAAAGAATTACGTTAAGAACCAGAAGGGTCTTAGGGATTATCTAGTATTAGGTTACATAATCTCACTCCTCTCATTTTATAGGTAATAAAAATGATGTTCAGAGAGTCTATCATATCAAAGAATGTAACCATTGAAAGAGATCTCAGAGGCCATCTAGCCTGAACCAGGCCTGACCATGAAGCATTTTATCAACGTTCGCAACACATGATTTCCAATATCTACTAGGTGTCTTCCAAATACAGGAGAACTAGGGCAGCTAGGTGATGCAGTGGATAACATGCCGAGCCTGAAGTTGGGAAGACTAACCTTCATAAGTTCAAATCTAGCCTCAGATGTTTGCTAGTTGTATGAGCCTGGGCAAGTCACTTACCCCTTTCCTCAGTTCTTCATCTGTAAAATGAACTGAAAAAGGATTAGGCAAACCACTCTAGTATCTTTGCCAAGAAAACTTCAAATGAGGTCACGAAGATTTAGACAAGACTAAAAAGACCAAACAACAACTATCAATAAATTATTTATTAAGATGTGGTTGGTAGCTTGGGTTGTGGGGATGAAAACACAAAAGTGAGACAATCTCTGTGCTTCAGAAACTTATAATCTCCCTCACAATATATCCCATTCTACTTAGAAATAGCTCAAGTTGTTAGGGAGGCTTTCCTTACTATCATATTTCACCACATAATTGTCACAAATTTTATGCCCCAGAGTGGGTGCGACCATTATGTGAAGCTTTAAAAAAAATAAATTGTGGGCTATTTTAGTTTCTGTTTTAGTTTCTGCCAGTCGCACACCAACTTTTCACTCACTGAAAACTCTTTCCACAGCTCTGTTTCCATGCTGTTCAGCAAACACAATCACTTTCAGCTTGAAGCCTGAGGAATAGTTTTTACATTTATCCATAATCAGAAAAAAATGCTTCACACATTAATGTATTGCTGGCAGAAAAACTGCAGTTTAGCTAGTGTGGGAAGATGCAAGTCTTACCATGTTATGTGACTTACTCATGGCAGCTTCACCTGTCCACCCACTCCCACTACATGTCTGGCTTATCATTGGGTTGAGTGACAGTACCATTAGGACCGCTTTGCTCTAAACAAACCACGCAAGTCAGCTTTCAGAAATATACTGACAATGCATGTGCACTGAGAAGTCTAGGCCTGTGGCTCACAATGCTCAAGAGATAAATGTGTATACATAGGCCACTGGTGAATACATTGCTGCTCTGTTTACCTTTTAAGTAGTGTGACCAACAGACTTATACAGTGTAAAGATTACACGACGAAAGGCTATAAACCAATTTTTGAACTAAAAAAACAGGGTTCTATGATTATTCAGTAAAACATGGTATCAAAACTAATTGTTCCTCTCTGCCAGTGGAATCAAAGTAAAATAGAAATTCAGTCATTTTTCAGTCATGTCCAACTCTTCATGACCCCATTTGGGGTTTTCTTAACAGAGATACTAGTGTATCTAGTCATTTCTTCATTTGTCATTTCTTCACCAGCTTGTTTTGTAGATGAGGAAAACATGGCAAACAAAGCTTAAGCAACATGCCCAACGTCACAAAATTGGTAAATATCTGAGGCTAGATTTGAACTCCAGGCCAGGCACATTCTCCACTAAGCCACCTATCTGCTTCTAGAGTAGAAATGGGGGCCACTAAACCATACATAAGGATCCATGTGGGCCACATGTTGACTTATAACATCTCAAAGTAATATAATCTATGTTTATTTTTTTAATTTAGCTAAATATTTCCCAATTACATTTTAATTAAATTTGGGCCATACTCAAAAGTATTGTGAGCCACATATGACTGTGAGCTGCATTTTGACACCTGTGCTATACTCACCTTCCACTCATCGTTTATACGTCTGTCTTCTGCAACCAATAGGATAAGTCAAATCCACTTTCTAAATATTGACCCTTAAAATACTAAAATATAGTAGTCACATCCTTATTGTCTTTTCTTCTTAAGACTAAACATACCCAGTCTCTTTATTCTGATCTTCATATGTTTCTTGTCCAATTGTCTTACCATCCTGGTCATCTTATTCTGGGTTCTCCAGTTTATCAATATTTGTCCTAAAATCTGGTGTTTAATATTAATACTCTAGACACAACTTGAGAAAAGCAAAGTATATGGAATGAGCTACCCTTTTTCTTCTAGTCACTATCTCTCTGTTAATTCATTAGTTTCTTTGCCAAATGCCAAGTTCAGTTAGTAGTAAACTCGAACTAGAGACAGAGTTCTTCTACATTGGAGAAGAAAGCAGGTTATATTTCCTGTTCTATCACTGATTACCTACATGAACAGGTCATTTCACCATCATCTCCATTCCTTCATTTCTCAGTTGTCAAATGGGTATAGTAATAGCTTCCCTAACTACTGTACTAAGTTTCTGTAATGTCCAAATGCTACTGTAGATGTGAAAGTTCTTCAAAAAATCTATAAAGCCTAGACAAAATAGCAAAGCATGTGAAATTTGCTTTTACTAATTTTTTTCCTCTTTGGAATTCCTCTCCAATCTGTACCACAACCACTTTGCCCTCTCTCTGTCTGTCTAAATCTCTATCCCTTCCACTTAAGCTTACCATTTGTAAAACTGTACCAACCTCCAAAGTCTCACATTTTCCTTTCCTCACCTATTTGAAAAGTCTAGTTCCTTAGTTGTAGCGTTATCAGATAAATGATAGGAGAAAACTAAAAAACAAAACAAAACACTAATCATATTAATCAATTATTCAGTCATTAAGATTTAAGTGCTTATTATATGCCAAGCACAGTTCTAAACTGAGAAACACAAACACAAAGCCCGAAACAATCTCTCCACAAGAGTTTACATTTGAATACATGAGAAAATAACATGTATAAGTATAAACAGAAATGAAAATAATATACATATAAAAATAGAAATTATGTGTATTTGTCATGTGCATATCATATATAATATATAACATTTTAAACACTTAAAAAAACACAAATAAAAATAAATATAAAATATTAATTAAATGGTCATTTGGGGAAGTAATATCCTAGAAGCTGGGAGGATCATGTATAAGTCAGAGCTTGGGTTGAATCTCTAGGGAAAAGAAGAACTCTGAGACAAAGGTCAAAAGTACATTCTAGGCACTGGAGAAAGCCAGTGTAAAGGCACAGAAATGAGAGATGATGTATGACTAACAGAAAGAATGACAACTTGGCAGGATCACAGAGGGTGGGAAGGAGAATACCATCCATTGATGAGGTCAAGGCCAGGCCATAAAGTACTTTAAAACCCAAATAGAGTTTA
>JAQQSU010004237.1:0-14138 GCA_028627135.1 Pseudochirops cupreus
ATTCCTGAAGAACAAGCTTCCCGCCACAGGCTCCATGTGACCACATTCAGCCTATTAGGTAGAGTATACTTTCAAATCAGGGAAGGTTCTCAGAGCCACTTAAGCCTACCAAAGGGCCTAGGGGCAGGGAAGATCTTCAGATTCCCATAACAATAATTCAGGCAGTAAATGTCTGTTGATCCATATGTACATAAAGAGCTATATCTATAGATCTGCATATAAGTGTGAGTTAATTTTGTCTACCACAGAGGTCTATATGTAGATCTGTAGATCCAAATATAGATCTGTCTATCAAATTATCACAGATCTATATGTAATAGATATATCTATCACACACACATAAATCTATAGATAGACACTGATCTATATGTACCCCTAAATTTATCAATAGACATATCTATCTGTTGTCTGTGAATTACCTGCATAAAGATGATAATTGAGTATAAAGGAGCTGATAAGATCATCAAGAGAATGTAGAAAGAAAGAGTAGGCCCCGGACAGAGCCTTGAATTATACCCATAGTTAGAGGGTGGGGTGAGGATAATGATCTAGCAAAGGATAATGGGGAGCTTGAACATTTAGAGAGGTGAGAGTACACAGGAGAAGGTGGTCATTGTATCAAAGGCTATGCAGTGGTTCAAAAAGATGAAGATTGAGACAAGGCCGTTCAATTTGGAAATTAAGAGATCACTGGTAACTTTGGAAAGAGCTATTTGAACTGAATGGAGTCTGAAACCATATTGCAAGGACTTAAGAAATGAGTAAGAGGAGAGAAAGTAGAGGAAATGAATTTAGACAACTTTTTCTTGGAGTTTGTTGAAGTTAGGAGACAGAGGATGGTAGCTTAAGGGAGTGATGAGAACATGTGAGGATTTTATGGACAGATCTCAGAATGTTTGTAGGCAGCTATGAAGGGGCCAGCATGCAAGGGAATACTGAAGATTAGAGAGGGCCAGAGAGCAAATTAAGAGCTTTCAGAGAGTTGTGAAAAATTAAATCTTTTGGTATCATTAGAGGCAGTGTGAGAGTAGAGAGAGAGCTACATTTGTGGTCAACCCTGGCTTTGATGCTTACTACCTGCGTGATCTTTGGGGAGTCATTTAAGGAAGAAAGGGAAAGGGACAAGCATTTATTAAGTCTTAATTATGTGCCAGGCAGTGATAACACAAGTATCATCTCCTTTGAGTTCATTTAACCTCTTTGGGCTTCAGTTTCATCATCTCTAAAATGAGGTGGTTGGACTGGGTAGCTTGTAAGGTCCCTCACAACTTTAAATATGTGATCTTATGTTTATATCAAGCACTTTTATGCATACTGTTAATTGTTTATCACACCATTATATAATTAATGATAACTACTTGATTTTTCATTTATTTATGTATTTCTATATTTGTTTGATTTTATTGACCAGAGAGTACCACGTACAGGCTGGGTATACAGAAATGTGGAGAGGCCAGAAAGTGTATCTGATCACATGTACAGAATGGCTATCATGGCTTTTGTAACTGAAGATAAGCATCTTAATAAAGACAGGTGAGCAATTTGGCCTTTGTAAAGGTCACTGGTTTTACCCTGTAATGCTGGGGAATGAATCGTTTGATCAACAGATATTTATTAAGTGCCTACAATGTGTCAGAAACTAGAAGGTGTTGGAGATAGAAATGTCAGGAATGAAAACAATGTCTGTTTTCAAAGTTTGCCAATTTTCAAAATTGAGACTTTGATCCCATTCTTTGACTTGATTAAACAAAGAAAATTCTTTTGAGGAAAAACATTCAGTGTCTCAGAATAGGTAGGGCCAACTTCTGGATCATTTTGTGTCAAGAGACTTGGGAAGGGATTCCTGCCAGAAGCCAATGAAATATGTTCATCCTTGGAGAGGGCTAAAGTATTATTTAACGTCAGAGCCAGGTAGGCACAGCGTTAGCTCTGTGTGTGTGTGTGTGTGTGTGTGTGTGTGTGTGTGTGTGTGTGTCCGTGTCCCCACAAGAAGTACTTATATACTCACTTCTGACACATACTATCTGCATGAATCACGGCACAGCAGTTGCTAATCTGCCTTGGTAGAGGGAGGAATAGACTAGAAGCAATAGTTAACTACAGCACTATTGCAGTAGGCCTGTTGAGGGGCAATTAGGGTCTGAACTGGACTAGTGAGCATTTGAGAAGAGAGAAGCTATTGGATGGAAGAGATGTTATAGACAGAATGAACATGGCAGCTGACTGGATATGGTGAGTGTGGTGGGGAGCAAACAGGGAGAGGGAAGAGTCAGGAATCACTCAGGGGGATGAAGGTGGATGACTCTCAGGCTTGACCCTTTTGGCTGTCAAAGGAGGTGGAGAACCATAGCCTGAGGGGATGGCAGGATCAAATGAAAGGGTTTGTTAGTTCGTTTTTGTTTTTTAAGAATGGGGGAGAGCTGGGCATATTTCTAGGCAATAAGGAAGAGAAGCTTGAGATGAGAGAACAAGTATGACTGAGTGACTGAAGGGGAAAACTCTCAGAGGAAAAGGGATTGGATAGGATCAGGAACTCAAGAGGGATTCATTCGCCTTGGAAAGAAGGGCTTGGCTTCCTCAGAGACTAGAACAAAGCAATGTAGAAGTATGGCATCGTGGGTCAGAGGAATTTCGATTTGGAAGTGACCCTAGAGATCACCAAGTCCAATGCCCTCATTTTTTGCACATGAAAAAAACGGAGGCACAGAGACAGGAAGTGATTTGTTCCAGGTCACAAAGCCCATGCATGTCAGCTGGGGCCTCTGCTGATCCCATTCCTGTATCCTGTTCTCTTTCCAATGTGCTAGTGGTCTCTGTTTCCTCAGTAGAGTAGGAGTCCTTTGCTGAGAGGGAGAAGAAATAAAAAGTGCAGAGTGCAGGGGAAGATTTTGTAGCGATTAGTTCTCTAAAACTTTTAGGACTTAGAATCAGGCCTGGAAAAAAAGATTGGAATCAGACTGTGGAAGGGGCTTAAGTGTAGGGTTAAAGAGTACTTTGTCCTCCAGAGAATAGTCACTGAACCTTTTTGGGTGGGGAGGGGAAAGGGGAAAGGTTTTTGTGTGATATGGTCTGACTTGGATATTAGGAAATACTATTTTGGCAACTGCCTAAAGGATAGTTTTGAAGAAGAAGAAAATGAGGAGCTATATAGACCTGTGTAAATGTGTAAAGATTTCATCCACTGACTTAGGTTCTAAAAAGACATGCCTGGATCATTTATAAATGAGGATGAATATGTAGATGAATGGGACATCCCTTGGGAATGGGGCCTGACATTCTAAAGCTCAGAATAAATTGAGGTTGGTGATGAATGCAAGGGACAACAAAAAGGACTTTTTAGCTATGTTGGGGTAAGAGGCAGATAAAAAAAATAGGAGTGCTTGGAATGAAGATTATAGATGTTGGGGAGATGGTGTAATGTTTCAACTCTTTTGCTTCATTTTGCTTAATTTTCCAAGGAAAATTATCTTTGGACCGACAAGGATAGAGCAAAAATGGTTAACAGATTTAAAAACCAAACAAGATGACAGCACCTAGCTGCCTTTAATGTGTTCCAGGCACCAGGTTCAGTTAAACAACATGACAGGGTACTGGAAAAACAAAAACAAAAACCGGGGGGATGTGATTGATGGGCTGCTGGTAGTGATTTTGCATAGATCATAGAGAATGGGGGAGGAACTATAGGATTGAGGGAGGGAGGAAGAAAGGAAGAAGGAGGAAAAGGAAAGGAAGGGAGGAGAGGAAGAGAAAGGAAGAAAAAAAGGGAAAGAAGGAAAGGAAGGAAATAAAAGAGGAAAGAAGGGAAGGAAAGAAGTCTCTCTCATGCTGTCCTTGTGGAAAAGGTAGAGGAATGTAGGTTAGGAACTGGCAAAATGACTGGACCCAAAGGATAGTCAGTTATTAATAAATAAGTGTTAACTCAGTGTCTTAAGTTTCCCAGGGAGTTGTCCCTTATGGTGTGTAAAGTTTTTATTAATGACTTGGAAAATTGGTGTATTTAATCAAATGTTTAGTTAACACAAAACTAAATGGGATCTGGGCAGGCTAGAACAATTTATTAGGAATACATACAAAGTTCTGTGGTTGGGCTTTAAGGTAGGCATTGTGAACTTGGAGTCAGGAGGACCTGGCTTTGAATTGTACTATAGACTCTTGCTATTTGTGTCTTCTTGGCCAAACTACTTAACCTCTCTGGGCCTCATTTTCTTCATCTATAAAACAGGGGTAGAGTTAAGTTAATGCACAGTGTGGATTAGGGTTGGTGTGGCTCGAGAGCAGTTTGTGTGAGTGAAAATAGATGAGAGAAGAGTTTAATGGAACGTTAACTCAAAAAGTCAATGATGCAAAATGGCAGCCATAAAAGCTAATGTGATCTTTTTGTTTAGTTATTTTTCAGTCACATCCAACTCTTTATGACCCTTTTGGGGATTTCCTTTGGCAAAGATACTAGAACAGTTTGCTATTTCCTTCTCTAGCTCATTTTACAGAGGAGGAACTGAGACAAATAGGGGTTAAGTGACTTACCCAGGGTCACATAGCTAATAAATGTCTAATGCTGGATTTGAATTCAGGAAGATGAATCTTCCTGACTTCAGGCCTGGCACTCTAGCCACTGCACCATCTAGCTACCCCAACGTGATCTTAGATTGCTTCAATAGAGGCATAGCATCCATGGCAAGGGATGTGATTGTTCTTTTGTACCGTGCCCTGGTCAAGCCCCTTCTAGAGCACAGTGTTCTAACCTGTGAACTACAGATCCCTTAGAATTATGAGTTATTTCATGAATTCCATGACTTCATCCTCATTTTGATTTTTATTTATCTCCATCAAAATATACATTGTGATTCAGTGTAATAAATAAAAATATCTTTTCAGAATGAATAAAGGTCTTACATGTATATGTGTCTGCATATATATATATATATATATTTTTTTTTTTCAAATATATGTAAATGCCCTCAAGATTAATAAAATCCAGATTCATTTAAAAGTGTTATTGAATTCACGGTAGCTTTTTATGTTATGCATTTTCTTTATCAACAGATATTTGTACTATCAGGTGTGAGTTGTTTTCAGTTGAAAAGAGATCATCATACTCAAAAAGGTTGGGAACAAGTGATGTAGATGATGGCTTAATGATAGATACTACATTTTATGGAAAACTTTGACAAGGTGGAGTACATTGAAAGGAGATCAGAGACCATGACATATAAGAAGCAATTAAAGGAGCTTACCTAAAAAAGAGAGGACTAAAGGGGCAGGTGATAGCTGTCTTCCAGTATTTGAAGGGCTGTCTAGAAGAGAGATTTAGGCTTATTCTGCTTGGTCTTAGAGGGTAAAACTGTTGAAAAGTGGAATGGACTGTCCTAGAAGGTAGCGAGCTTTCCATCACTGGAAATCTTCACATGGGGAGGTTGGACAATCAGTTCTCAGGGACTTTGTAGAGAGCATTCCTCTTCTTATAATGGACTGGACTTGAGGTCTCTTTGACCTGTGATAGTCTATGAGTCAGGGTTTTAGAGGAGAGACTTGGAAGCAGGGAAATCAGTTAGGAGGTTATTTTAATAGTATAGTCCCAGTTGGTAGAGGTGGGAATAGAAAAAGATAACTAGTCCATGTTGGATCAAACCAGGTCATATGTGAAATATTCATCATATAGTTTTAAATTTTTCTGTTTCATATCATTGGATAAATGGTGTATTTCTAAAACCTTTTTTTATTAATGTTATCAAATGGTTCACATGGCGTTTTTAATGATATCAAGAAATTATGATTCAGGCCTGGCTTAGAGTAGACAAATTTAGTACTTTAGTTCATTTTGTATTAAAATACTCTGAGAATAGAAGAGAAATAAGCTATGTAACCTCAAAGCAATATGCAAAAGGTCAAGCCCTGGTGCATATGATTCTTTATAATCATTCAACATTTCTGGTCAGATGTGTCCGGCTTGCCCTGGTTCATGATATGGCAGAGTGCATTGTTGGTGATATAGCCCCTGCAGATAACGTCCCTAAAGAAGAAAAACACAGGCGAGAGAAGGTCAGTATATGGTCACAGGGTCTGTGGGAAAGCCTGGAAGCTTAATGAATTGAGGATCTAATAGTGGAAATTTTGTGGGAAGAAAATATAAATCCCAAGTGTTACTAAACTATGATTATAATGAGCTTTTAGCAGCTTACAGAACTCCTCAGCTTGAAGAAAAAAAATTTAATAAGCATAAAAATAATTCAATAAGCATTTATTAAATACCTACTCTGTCTGAGGAACTGTGCTGGGTGCTTGGGATACAAAGACAAAATGAAATAGTCCATGCCTTCACTGAGCTCATATATGCATATGAAAATAGTTATTTGTATGTGTATTACAGACAATGACTGTTAAATTAATTTGGATTTCAGGGTAGCTAAAATTTCAGTGTTACTTCCCTAATCTTAATCCTGATTAAGAAGGCTTTAAAAATTAGGACATACTATAGTCAGACATACATAAGAGTTAAAATAAGTACCAGAAGCATTAACAAACTTTACCCCTCAAAAGATCTAAATTTACATTTGTTCAATTTTGTTAACATGCTCAAGATTGTTCTTGAGTTGTTGTTCTCGTTTGGCATGTATGTTTTGACTCCCCAACTATATTTTTAAGTCCCTTGGGTATAACCTTCTGTTACAGTGTTATCAACCATCTTTATTTGCCCCGCTTGCCAGTTTGGCATCTAGAGCTCTTCATGACCTGGCCTCCTCCTGTCCTTCTGGTCTTCTTACACCTTACACTCCCCACCCACCTTCCCATACCAGTTGGCCTCCTTGCTGTTCTTGGATAAGACACTCCACTTTTTATCTCCAGGCATTTTCACAGGCTGTCTCTCATGTCTGGGATTCTCTCCATCATCTCACCTCCTGTCTTCTGTGGCTTCCTGTCAAGCCTCAGCTAAAATCTCACCTCGTGTGAGAAGCCTTTCCCAGTTCCACTTAACGTGAGTTCACTCTGTGATTATCTCCAGTTTATTCTGTACATAGCTTGTTTGTACATTGCTGCATTAGATCGTGAGGTACTTGAGAGGAGAGACTGCCTTTTTATTTTTTTTGCCTTACTTTTATTTCCAGCAGTTAGTACAGTGTCCAGCTCTAGAACACAGTAGGTGCTTAATAAATGCTTATTGACTTAATGACTGCCCCAAACCCCTAGGTATACTTTATCTGCTATAGTGATTAATGTATAATTGCTACTTAGTAAGTACTTGCTGATTAGTTATAGTTGTAACTTTTAGTATATGGCTATAGTTGTTTACCTAATCTATAAAAAAGACACTTATTACAAGGTATAAATACTTTCTTGTATCAGTATCTCTCCAGTCTGGGCTGCAGGTATATATAGTGCAAAGAGCACTAGACTAGGAATCAAGAGATAGGGGTCTTGGTCCAGTGCCAGAGTGCCAGACTCCCTGTATGGAAACTCGGATAACTCTAGTTCACTTTTCTAGACCTCAGTTTTTCTTATCTGTAAAATGAGATGGTTGACCTTGTCAAGGTTGGGGAACTTGTGGCCTCAAGATCCCATGTCACCCTCTAGGTCCTCAAGTGCAGCCATTTGAATCCATACTTTACAGAACAGATCCCCTTAATGAAAGGATTTGTTCTGTAGAATTTGGACTCAGTCAAAGGCCACACCCAAGAACCTAGAGGGCCACATGCGACCTCAAGGCCACAGGTTCGCCACCCCTGAGTTCTAGATGGTCTCCCAGGTCCCTTTCAGTTGTATTGTTTTATGAGGACATGATCCTATCTGTTACTTGGCATATATGTGCATAGATTAACAGTTAGAATAAGTAACATGCTCTTCAAATTGTGGTTTAATCTTTCAGGAAGCTATGAAGTGGTTAACACAGCTCCTGTCAGAAGATGTCAGGAAGGAAATCTATGATCTCTGGGAAGTAGGTATAAATGATGAATTAGAGGGTTGTTTTTTTTTTGTTACTGAATGTATCAGTTTTATCTCTTCACTGTCTTTTTTGATTGGTGATATAGTGAGTTAGGATACATCATCTTATGTAATTATAACTGAAGCTTGTTTGTTACTAGAGGCAGTCACCAGTTTAGGAATGCTTGACTGACATGCATATCTGACAGATTGCCAGTGTAGCTGGGCATAGCCCACTGGTAACATTCCCTTTCCCCCCTTCAGTAGTGCTGCTTGGGATTTTCATGTCTTCCCCACCACCCGTGATGTACGCTGTTCTGCTGTTGGTGGGGTCCCTACCACCTCAACGATGGACTAGCTTCTCAACTCTTTCTAGAAGGTGCCTTGTTCGTGGCAGTGTTACTGTGGTGAGCAGTACTGTAGTCCACAGAGCACTGAGCCTCCAGTCAGGTACACCTGAGTTCAAATCTAGCTGACATTAGCTATGTGACCTTGGGCTAAGTCATTATTCCTTTCTGCATTTCAGGTTCCTTATCTGTAAAATGAAAAGATTGGATTCACTGCTTTCTAAGCTCTTTTCAAGCCCCAAGTCTGTGATCTTGTAATCTGGGCTGAAAGCTACCTGATTTTCAGCAGGGGCTCTGCTTTTATGAAGTAACATTGCCATCTTGCCATCTTTTCGTGGTTCTTGTGTTAATGGCCTTTAAAGCCAACCTGTATTTCCTGTAGTTGTGGGCCTAAGTCACATTGCCTGTTGATATTTACCCTGTGGCCTGTGTAAAATTAAGTCAACATTTGCCATTTAGTTTGACATGGGTCTTTTAATCCTGTTTCCTGATCGTGACGGGAAATAGGACAGTGCAAACTCCTCTGTAATTTTGCTGCAGGCTTGTCCTATTTCTTATTACTGAAAGAAATAGGAGTCCTTGAATTTTTATTTTTTTCAGTGCCTTTGAAGCAAAGAATCTTGGCTTTAATATGTGGGTAGTGTCTGGAGTGATCTTTACACTTGAAGTTTTGGAGAGAAAAATTGATTTTCAATTGATCACTCCATTTTCTCATGTGTGACAGAATTACTCCTGATGGGCCGTTTTAAATTAAAAAGGTAAAATGGAGGAGAAAGAGCTAGTCATTACTGATTAAAATCAGGGGGGAAATGGCATATAACCAGAAAGAAAAGCAAAATTCAGAGGGATTTCTCATTGTTTAAATGAATTTGAATTGATTAAATAAAACACCTAGGGTCAAAAGAGAATTTGTTAAAAAAGGAAAATGTGATCATTTTCAAAGAATAGTGATATAAGTACCACTGACATGAAGTGTAATTGATTTTATATTTTAAAAAGTTTTTTTTAACCTTTTTTGGGGACAATTGTCACATTTCAAACAGGAGAATTTGTAAGAGCAAGGAAAGGAGTAGCAATCAGGCAGCTATTCAGTGATACCTAGTATATTACACTGCCAAGAGCGCATGGTGCATTCATTACCTGAATACAGCAGGGATGGAATTACAGCCTAGCATTTCGCCATAGCTAGGCTATAATAGCTAACATTGATGTAGACAGCACTTACTAAGTGCTGGGCACTGTGCTAAACACTTTACAGATATCTCATTTGATCCTTATAACAATCTTGCAAGGTAGATGTTAAATTATTAGCCCCATTTTATTGAAATGAAACTGAAGTGAACAGAAGTTAAGTGACTGGCCCAGGATTACCCACCTAGTGAGTTTCTGAGTCCACACTTGAACTCAGGCCTTCCTGAGTCCAGGCCCAGTGCTCTGTGCATTACGGCACCATCTAGTGACCACAGGCAGTTCTTTCATTAGAAGCAAGAATCTGTATGCCATTAAGAGGACATGTGTGTTATGCTAAATATTTCTTTATTATAAAAGAGTGTACATACCAGTGAATGTTGGGTCCCTTAAGGAGTCCTTGCATCTGGCATCATATCTCTACCAAGTTCCTGGGAATGAGAGGAGGAAAAGGTATAGCAAAGACAGTTATTAAGTCTGTACTGAACTCTTTGATAGTTAATAGGAGAGAAAAAAAATTATATTAGATCTAGTTCTTGTCCTCAGGAAGCTTATAATCTAGTGGAGGGGGGGAGGGAGACAAACAGATAACTGTAGTACAAAGCAATATGTGATGAGGTCAAGAGAGGTCAAGATCTTAATGTGTTTAATATGTACAGATTGTATGAAGTAATTATGACTCCTGATTCTCTTGATTACTGTGAGATTAAATCAGGCACAGAAAAAAAAAAAGGATTTTCTTCAAATTGAGAGCCTTCCATAACCGAGACCAACATGGCATGCCCAGAAATGAAAAAAAAAAAAATCATGAGAAAAAAGAAACTTGACATTAAGTAAAGAGGGAAGTAAGGAGATGAGAGGCGTGAAAATGAAATGTCAGTTTGAAGTAAAAAATGATAAAGACCTAAGCTATTTAGGCGGATTAAGGAACAATGATCATAAAAGGAAGACAGGATAATTAAATAGGAAGAATCTGACATGAAAGTAAAGATGAGTAAATGAGAATCTGTGGAGCACTGAAATCAGAGGAGCCATGAGCACGGCTTTACTTATAGGGAGTCTAAAAACCCAGCCCTGAAATTCCTTAGTGAATTCCTTAATTCCTCTAACACGGTTTTGTGTGAGTGGGAAAGTTGGTTGGATGTCAAAGCTGAATACTTTTAGCTCTGGCTCTTTCAGTTTGGGTGTGAGAAACCAAACTGACCAGAAGAATCCATAGAAACACACTTACATGTGGTTCTGATTGTCCCCTGCTTAGGAGTATGAGAGCCAGTCCAGTGCAGAAGCTAAGTTTGTGAAACAGCTAGACCAATGTGAAATGATTCTCCAGGCATTCGAGTATGAGGACCTCGAGAACAAACCTGGAAGGCTTCAGGAATTCTATGACTCAACTGCAGGTACGTGACTTTATTTTCTGAAAGAGCAAGGTTTAGTTTTTGCTGGCTGCCAGAGCAAGAGAGGGGAGATTGAATTGTTGATCCTTTTGAAAAAGATCCTTGGGCCTTAAAAACAAAACTGATAATACACCTACCATCATATTGATCTATTTCAATTTAGCAAATACATTATTTCTTATATTTCCATGCAGTACACCTAGTGGCTGCCAGAGTGTGTACAAGCTTAGATAAGTCTCAGCCTCTTTCTTCATGAAGCTTACAGTCTGCTGTGGGGATATGACACTGATATAAATGATTCTAAAACAAGGCACAATAAGTTGTTTACTTGTTTTCAGTTGTATCTGACTCTTTGTGGGCTTTTTTGGCAAAGATACTGGAGTAGTTTGCCATTTCCTTCTCCAGCTCATTTTACAGATGAGGAAACTGAGGCAAACAGGGTTAAGTGACTTGCACAGGGTCACACAGCTAGTTGTCTGAGACGAGATTTGAAGTTAGCAAGATGAGCCTGGGACTCTGTCCACTGAGCCACTTAGCTGCCCCAGTGATAAATATAGAAGGGATATAATAAGCAAAAATGTGTATGTTAGAGAGGGAATAAGATTTGGAAAGGTGGTAGGGAAGGGAGAGGGGCTGTTGTAGAAGCAGTCAGGAATGCCTCACATGGTAGAACTTGGGCCCCAAGGGCCAGTATTCACCCAAGTCTCAGTAAGTAGCAATAGGGAGAAGTCAGAGTGTAGCCAGTTGGACAGACACCAGGAGGAAAGGCCTCTGGGGAAAGTGCTTTTTATAGCCAGCTTTCAGGCAGCATTCTGCTGCACATGCTTAATGCCAGCCAATTCTTGGTTAGGTTAGGCCTACAGGAGGAGCATTTCCAGGGAAAGGGAGGTAGAGTACATTTTGGGGAAATTAGATTGCCATAACAAGAGGTTTTTATAACAGGGTGTGCTGGGGGTTTGAGGAAGGGCCTTGACCCAGTTACTGCAGGCTATCAGCCTCAAGGTAAAGATGTGCAATGCTTTCAGAGTCCCATTCTTTAAGCTTAGAAGGATGAATAATCCCGACCTCCTACTCTCCAAGTGGCTTTTGGTATATACTCATGACCATAGCATTTGTATATTTCCCTTCATGGATCTTCACGTAGAGGCTCAAAAGAGTAGGGCCATTTCTTCCAAGATGGAGGGCATGAGGAGAGAACGGGCAATGAGGCTGAAAAAATGTTGGGAGAGGAGGGAAGCTGAGGGAACTTTTTTTTTTCCCTTTCAGTGATGCAGGAGGCTGTTTGCTGATATATTTATGTGAGGTGGGGTCACAGTTGATTCCCTAAGTAGTGATGAGAATGTTTGGAACACTCCCTGGGGAATGTGATAGAGAATCAACTAGAGTTAAAATAAAGGAATCTTGAGCTGTGGTGCAGGCCCCTCTGAAGTTAAAAAGGTTGATTCTGTTACATCTAGTGATGCTTAGCAGCCTCAGGGAAAGCAGGAATCAAATGATGGGGTTATTGAAAGTATCCAGGTCCTAGAGGCAAAGGTGACTAGTCTAGGCTTGTGAATCATAAAAGTGGCATTCCATGTATTAAATCTGGGTTTAGAGCTTAGTAAAGCCAGGAATTTTACATTTCAGTCACCTGAGAGGAGGGGTGTTGGGAGCTGGGGTGGGGGCGGGGTGTAGGGTGTAGAGCCAAAAAGTCTTGATGAGAGTGAAGGACAGGGGAGGCAGCACAGGACAGAGATAGAGAACAGGTCTCAGGGTGAGGAAAACTTGCTGGGTTCAAGGCTGACCCCTGACATAGCCTGGCTGTAATCCCTTAGGTAAAACCTTATCTGACCCAGATGACTCTGGAGGAGAAAGTGAGGCTGGTCACCTTGCACAGCCCTCCCTCACTCAAATCAAAGTTGACTGCAAGTCATGTCATAATTTTCCTGATGTCATGGTCCTCTTCGAAAAGGAAGGACAGACACTACCTGTGAGTAGTCCGAGCTGCCTGAGTGGGGACCTAGCCAGTCAGGTAACTCGGCTAAGCCTTTCCTTCTCCCTCTTCTTCTCCTTTCTAAAGGAAGGTAAATTTTGATGGCCGGAAGCTGCCCATTAACTTGAGGTTTACTGGCTAGATTCCTTCCTTCCTTCCATCTCTTTCTTTCTATCTTTTTCTTTCTCTCTGTTTTTTTTTTTCCTCTAGACAAAATCTAAACCCATTTCACTCTGGAGTTCATAGATTGGACCACAATAGGTCCCTGCCCAAGTTCCACTTAAATGGCTGTATTCTGGGTCTCCTGGCTCAGAGTGAATGTCAATAGGAACTTTTTCTCTTTTGGTCAGCGACCTTGAGGGTCTTCCCTTCCCAGTTTGATTATTTTTTTTAAATTAAAGGGACTGTCCCTTGACTGACTTTTTTTTTCCCTTTTTTTTTTTTTGGAGGGCAATTGGGGTTGCCCAAGGTCACATGGCTAGTAAGTGTTAAGTGTCTGAGGCTGGATTTGAACTCAGGTCTTTCTGACTCCAGGGCCAGTGCTCTCTTCATTGTGCCACCTAGCCACCCTAACCTTGACTGACTTCTTAAAGAGGCCTGTTCACTGAATGGGCATTACCACACTCAAAGTGAGAACCTGAAAAGGCCTTAGCCTAAAATGGCCAAGGTCTCCCATTACATCCTGAGCCATCTCCAGTCATCCTGATGAATATTTGACCACTGGACCCAGATGGCTCTGGAGGAGAAAGTGAGGCTGGTCACCTTGCATAGCCCTCCCTCACTGAAATCAGTCAACTGCAAGTCATGTCATCATCTCCCTGATGTCATGGTCCTCTTTGAAAAGGAAGGTCAAACACGACAATAACTCCTCAGTGACATGGGTAACTCTCTAAGACTGTAAGTTGTAAAACAGGTTCTAGTTTGCATTGCTGGAGAAAGTTTGCTTGTGGGAAGTTCCCTGATCCAAATGAAACCAGAAGCCTCATGGCCAGTACGAAACAAAGGAACAAAAATAAGAGTGAACAGCAGACATGTTGTGAGAAAGAAAAGAATAGAGGTTGTGATTAGAGAGTAGAATTTCAGAGTGTAGGATCTGGAAGGTGGGTTTTTTTTTTCCTGGGTGTATCAGCAAGCACCCCAGCACCCCCAGGGTGGCTGCTAGCACAGGTTCTTAGATCTGCTTTTCTGAAGGAAAGCAACTCAAAATGGGTTAACACTCTTACTTTAATCAAACATATCATTTAACTAGTTCAGGGGGAAAAGTCGGCACCCTGAACTTCAGAGAATACAAACAGAAGTTACAAACAGAAAAACAGATCA
>JAQQSU010004238.1:0-14138 GCA_028627135.1 Pseudochirops cupreus
CCCTTCTCTCTCTCTCTCCCTCTCTCTCTCCCTCTCTCTCTCCCTCTCTCTCTCCCTCTCTCTCTCCCTCTCTCTTCTTTCTCTCTCCTCTCTCTCTTGTCTTTTTTATTCCTTCTTTCTCTCCCTTCATTCCATTGGTTATAATCCCTCTTTACAACTTGACTAATGTTTAATGTGAAGGTATTTGAGGAACCTATATAAGACTGCACGCTGACATGGGAGGGGTAAGGGAGAGAGAGGGGTAGAAAATTTGGAACTCAAAAGCTTGTGGAACTGAATGTTGTAAACTAAAAGTAAATTAATTAATTAAAAGTAAGTTAATTAATTTCTTTTAAAAGACTCCAAAAAGGGTTGGACTGGACCTGAGGTCTTTTCTAGTTCTAAAGTTGTGATCTAAAATCCATTGCTCTGCTCCAAATTCAGGCAGTAAAGGGAGGAGCAGCAGGAGGAATGACACCTGGAAGAATCCCACCTCCCTACGGCTTGATGAGTGTAGGACAGTAGAAGGGACAGGTGTTTGTGTTACATTGACGTTTGAATAGACCCATCAATAGGAAAACCCCTTCTTCTGGCCTCAAATCTCTTCCACTTGCCTCATTTCCTCATGCCTAGCCAGCCTAGGTTTTCTGGAGCTTTTGCCCTATCTCTTCAGCAGTAGCTTGACATGCATGATGCTGTTCTCTCCATGGGAAGCTCATTCACTACTGTTCCTTCTCAGTCTCTACCCCCTACCAGCTCAAACCAGAGATCTGTTGGTAACCTCACTCTTGGATGCTAAGTAAGTTAACACCACCACCTCCCTCCTCTTTTACCCTGACCTTACTCTTTTTCCTTAGTTCAGCTCCCTCTCTCTCTCTCTCTCCCCCTCTCTCTCTGTCTCTCTCTCTCTTTTTCTGTCTCTCTGCCTCTCTGTCTCTCTCATTCTCTCTCCCCTCCATTGCTTTACTGTGACTCTATTTCCCTTTTTCTCTTCCTGCCTCTGCCTTTGTTTAATTACCATATTCTCATTAATTGTCTCTCTCTCTCTCTCTTTTCTTTCCCTCCTCTCCCTGTCTTTCTCTGTCTATGCCTTTCTATCTTGGTCTATTTGTCCCCACCTCTGGCTCACAAAAGGGGTCTTATCTACCCATCATTCACCTTATGTCCTCCTTGTTAAAAATGAAAACACATTTATATATTTAGATATAAACTTATAGAGAGAGAGAATTATGAAGAGATGATTCAGTGTTCATTCTGGATGTGACCTTAGAGACCATATACTGCAGCCTCTTCATTTTCCGCATGGAGAGAACAGAAAGACCTTGTCCAGGGTTACATGGAGAGTCAGGAACATTGAGATCTGAACCTAGGCTTCTTGACTCCCTCTTAAGTCAGTCAGTTAAATAGCACTTATTAAGAATCTACAGTGTTCCAGATACTATGCTAAGCTCTGGGGATACAAAAAAAATAAAATAAAATAAGGCGCAAAAGATGGTCCTTGATCTCGAGGAACTCAGAGTCTCTTGGGGAAGATAACATGCAAACAACCACATACAAACCAGCTATAAACAGGATAAGTGGGAGCTGGTCAACAGAAGAAAGGCTTTAGCTTCAGTGGAGAGAAGCCTACCCAAGGAATAGGTATACTGGGAATCCTATTCTCTCCCCACCCCCAAGATTTAGTACATTCACACTTAGGGGAGGAAGGAATTAAACCAGTGCCTCAATCTCCCCATCTGTAAACAGAAAAACACTACGTTGGTCTCGAAATGAGGCAGCAAAGTTAATTAAAAGTTCAAAAGGCATATCTTGCCTAATATTTCCCGGATCAGTGAGGAATCAGAGTCAATCAGTCTAGCAACTAGCACCTATTAAGGGTCCCCTCTGCACCAGGCACTCTGCTAAATGCTGAGGATATGAACACACAAAGGAAACTGAACCCCAAGAAGCTTATATTCTATCAGGGGAGGCATGTACAAAAATGCAGGTAAATTAAGAATAAATAAAATCATAAATGCAAGATAGCTAAGCAGGAAGGACACTAGCAGTTGAAGAGATCAGGAAAGACTTCTCCAAGAAGGCAGAGCTTGAACTGAGTTACGAAGCAAAAGAAAGAGAAAAGACAGAGGTAAGAGGGGAATGAATGCCCTCCAGGCATGGGAGGAGTGGGAGCAATTAGAATGATAGCCCAGAGATGAAGAACAGAGAGAGAAGGCCAGTTTGGCTAGACCAGAGAGTGCAGGGAGGGGAGTCAGGTTGTGATGGACTTTAAAAGCCAGACAGAGGAGTTTATATCTTATCCTAGAAGCAAGAGAGCCAGTGGAGTCAGAGACCAACAATGGCAGATCGGTGCCTAAGGAAAATTGCTTTGGCAGCTACCTGAAGTAGAGGCAGGGGGATGATTAGGAAGCCACTGCAGTGGTTTGAGGTGAGCCGGAACTAAGCGGTCAGCTATGTGAGAAGAGAGAAGGATACTGTGGAGGTTGAAACCACAAGATCTGGCAACTGGTCAGATATGGATGTGGGATGATCAGCTAATGCTGATGTTACAAACCTGGAAGACTGGAAGAAAGGTGGCATCCCCAGACATAAACAGGGAAGTCTGGAAGAGGGAAGCATTTGGAGGGTTGGGGGGGAAGGGGATAATGAGTTTAGTTTGGGGACAGAAATTAGTTTGGCATAATGATAATAACTCAGATCTCTATAACATTTCACACTTTACAGAAGTGTTTTCTTACAACACAAAGTGGTAGTGTTGGTACCATTGCAACAATTCAACAAGTAGGAAAACTAAGTATCTGAAACTGAAGTGACTTGCCCAAGGTCACTTAGTCGGGAAATGAGAAAAACTTGTGTCCCTTGAATTTACAAAAGTGTTACATGTTATTTGATTGTAAGCTCCTGGAAAGCAGGAACAGTCTTATTAGCTTGGATTTCCATCCAAGCACTTAGCCCAGTAACTAGTACATAATAAATGCCTTATCCGAACCTAGAGAAGAGTTTGTACAATCACAAGATGGGAAAGACAAAGATGTTTGAAAGTCTTAAAAACTCTGATCAAAATGATAAACAGTCAGGATTCCAAAGGACTGACAAGGAAACCTGACAAAAAGGTGATGAATTCAAGGTACATCAGGAGATATTTTTAAGACATGGCCAAGGGGGGGACTTTGTTTTGCGCAAATATGTGTATTTATTACAAAGAGCTTTGGGGGTTTGGCTTTTTCCATTGGGGAAAGTGGGGGAAGGAAGAAGAGAAATTAGATTAAATTTTAAAAATTAAATAAAAACGTTAAAATGCCTTAACTTTCTGTGTACATTATCTCATTAAAGTTTCATAAGAATTCCTGTGGAAGCAGATATTGCATTATTAGTCCTATTTTGCAGATGGTAAAACTGAGACTCAGGGACAATGTGATATATTCAATGATTCCCAGGTCTTCTGGGGCCAGAGCCAGTACCTTTTTTGCACTAAATCTTGTAATTTCTCACCTTACACCCAAGAAAGGATGTGAGAATAAAGATTTGTGCCTGATTGGGGAGGGGGGAGGGGGGAGAATGGGAGGTCGATGTGACCACCTTTGTGGCTGCCCATTTCCTAGCAGGCTGGCATAAATAAAAAAGTCTGCTTAGTAA
Organism: Pseudochirops cupreus; assembly: GCA_028627135.1. Lineage (NCBI taxonomy): Eukaryota > Metazoa > Chordata > Mammalia > Diprotodontia > Pseudocheiridae > Pseudochirops > Pseudochirops cupreus. Next base: position 3,616 of record JAQQSU010004238.1, read on the forward strand.
AAGCTTTGGTTTGCAGAGGCGGCCATAGAATGGCCATCCCTCTCCACCTATGTGTGGACCAGCCCCCTACTTCTGAGACCAGTATTGACTTGCCCAGGGTCACAGCTGTCATTTTAGGCAGACCTGAGGAGAGAACACCTTGAGCATCTCTGAAAACCCCTGCTCCTGAATCCCCCTTTTTCCCCACTGCATCCCCCCGCTCCGGGCTCCAGCCCCTCTAGCCTGACATTTTCTCAAACAAGGAGAGAATGAAGAGCTTTCTGTCCAAACCAGAAGAAAAACAAACCGCCACCTCCTTCCATTCCCCGCTAAAGAAATGATGGATTTCTGTTATTGCTGTTGTTGAAATCACTACCCGGGGAAATAGATCAAGGCACATTTCGCAGGGTAGAGAGCTCAGCAGTATCACAGCAGACAGAGACGTGGATCTCTACCGATGGTGGATTCTTTTTTTTCATCTCCTCCTTTTTTCTCCCCTCCCTACCTAACCCAGATTTGGGGGCTTCATCAGAGGTGGGAGAGTTCTGAGCCGGGAGCAGAGGAGCCGCAATAGTCTGACTGGAGGTTATGAGAGAAACCCAGATGGTCAGAGGTGGGAGGAATCACAGAACAGAGCTTGGAGGGCCTTAGAACAGGGGATGTCAGGGCTGGGAGGGGTTTTAGAATAGAGAATGTCGGGCTGGCAAGGGTCTTAGAACAAGGGATTTCAGAGCTGGGAGGGGCTTTAGAACAGAGAAAGGCAGAGCTACAAAGGGACTACGGAACATAAAATAATAGAGATCCATGAGAGAGATCAGATAAAGCACTGATCACTCTCAGGACCCTTAGGACAAGAGTTTGCATATCCCCCTGTGATGTGTCAGCTGAATATTTCATTTAATTTTTTTACTATTTCTCTGCTGGTCTGCTTTCCAGCTCTCTCTTTCTGGGTTCTGATAGGTATTACAGTCTGCCCACCTGTCTGCTACTCTGACTGCCCTGAGGCCTGGGTGTCTATTGCCCCCAAACCCTCTAACAGGTAGAAAAATGTCTAAATCCCAGGCAGTGCCACCAGGCGCTTATAGTGCAGACCAGGAAAATAGCCCCTTTTCTCGTCCTGTTTGGAATGCGAGGACCTGGATCCCAATCCTCTCTGACACTTCTCACTGGCAGGACCTTAGATGAGTCACTTAATCAACTGGACCTCAGCTTCCTCTGTTGCAGAATACTACCCCAGAAGGCCTCTGAGGTCCTTCCCAGATGTCATTCTGTGTCCTAGCATGACACACAGAAACACAGACATGGAGCTAGTCATACAAAGCTGGTGTATGCTAAGTGCCATGAGCGCAGAAGCAGACCAAGGGACAGAGATAACATGGAGGGCTCCCATAGTAAGAGGGGGCCCTATAGAAGCAGAGGGATGGATCTGCCCCTTGAAATGAGATTTGGACAGCTAGAGAGGGCAGAGGGCTCTCCAGGAGAGAAGTCATCAGATGAGCACAGTTCACATTTCTATGACATCTCACAGTTGACAAAATCCTTCTCTCACTACAACAGGGAGAGGTCTAGGGTCCAAGGGACCATTAGACAGGTGGGAAAACTGAGTCTCAGAGGGGTGAAATGAATTGCCTGGGATCATATGCTAGTACATGGCCAGTAGAATTACTGATAGATAGACAGACAGACAGACACATAGGTAGACAGACACACAGGTAGACAGAGACAGACAGACAGGCAGGCAGACAGAGACAGACAGACAGACAGAAAGATAGATAGATAGATAGATAGATAGACACAAAAGTTGACAAATAGAGACAGACAGACATAGGTGGATAGAGAGAAGAATGTATAGATAGCTGTTTTCCAATTGGTTTCTTTTGTAATTCTACACATTTTATTTTATGTATTTAAAAAACGTTAACCCAAGAAAGGTCCCTAGGCTTCACCAGACTGCTAAAGAGGTTCTGTGGCTCAGAACCCCTACTCTAAGCCATTTATTCTCTTCCAAAGAAAGTTCTGAAAGGCATCAAGTGGGTCGGACCAGTAAGTGGCCCAAACTAGCTGTACAAGATGGTCTGCAAAGAGAGCATTTAAGGGGGGAAAGGTAGCTTCAGGTCAGACTGGGGTAGTCCTGGGATGAAAACACAGACTCATTAATTTGTGCATCTCTACTTGTATAATAGGATACAAATACATTTCTAGAGCGTTTTTTTTTACTGGAAAACAATGTACTTCTCTCCCCTAACCAAAATAATAATAATAATCTGATTGAATATTCAGCTGGTCCATCACACAGGCACATGCACACCCTTGCTGTACAGGGACCCTCTAGTGAGTAATCTCCCCTTCATATACATCCCAGCATCCTCCTGCCAGGCACACTCCAACTCGCCACCACTTGAATTACCACCAAAGGATTATGGGACCCGTGGCCATTAATCTAGGTGACAAACAGGACTCAGAAGGAATATTTGCACCCCGAAATTGAAAAGATTAGGCCATATTTGTCAAGGATTGGTAGGGCTTTATCGTCTCCACAGCAGATGCTGTTAAATATTCATGAGCTGCATAAGTGGGAGAAACCCTAGCTAGACCTGATGACTTTCAGCTGCAGAGGGAGTGGGAAAGGGGGGGGGGGGGAAACGAAAGGGGGATGGGGAGGGAGATTTATCTAAACTCTGTGAAGGATGAAAGGTATGAGGTAGCAGGTTCCTTTACTCCTGCTCCCACTGGACATGGGGAAACAAGATGAACCCAGTGGAGAAACACCCCCACCCCCTGAAGTCTGGGGCTCCTTCTGAAGCTAGAGCAAGTATGGAGCTGAGTAGGACTTGGGGTCTGAAAGGAAAGATAGGTAATGTTGGTTTCTTCTTGAAGTCCCTGGGCTAGGCTAGGATGATTAATGGGGATGGAAGCCAGGACCAAGAAGAAAAGGTTTCCTCTCCTGGGATCTAGAAATAGATCAAGGATGGTTCCCTAGGACACAGGAGGGAAGGTGAATTCTACCTTCAGATACTAACTTATTGGGCAAGCCCCTTCACCACTATGAGCCTCAGTTTCCTCACCTACAAAAAATAGGGTAAGAATACCTATACCACTTTCCTCATATGCTTGCTATGAAGATTAAACAGGAAAATGTATGTATTCACACAGGCTTTGAAGTGACTACCCCAATTCCAACTCCCACTAACCAGTTGGGTCCCTAGAGCATGACTTTTAAATGCCATGAGAACTCTAGGTGGTAGCCTTAAGGATTTGGGAGTAGTCTTTCAAATGCTATATAGATTTTGAGCCCCCATCAGTGTGTTTCCTGCTGATTATTATGGTTGGCATATCAATTAGTCAGACTTAAAGTAGATTTTAAAAAGGGACCTTTCCTAAAGTGGTATAGTAAGAAAACAAAACTGCATCATTACATATGCTAAATGATTTGCAAACCTTAAAGCCCTATAGAAATTTCATTTACTACTCTTCTGCATTCTACATCTAGAGCTAAGATAGTTTGTAGAGATAAAAGCAAAAGGTACCTTAGAAGTCATCTAATCATAGGTTCATAGATCTAATGCTGGAAGAGATTCCTAAGGTCATTGAGTCTAACCTTCTCATTTTACAGATGAAGAAATTGAGGGCCAGAAATGTGAAAAGGTCACACATCTAATATGTTACAGAGTTACCTCACCCATACATTAGAGGAGTTGGACTAAATGATGCTAAAGTCCCTTCCATCTCTGGATCTACGTGCCTAGGAAAAAATGTCTTCCCTGCCTCTTTCATATCTCATGCTATAGGTGTCTGCCTAATCTACCTATGTGTAAGGTCACCTGCAGAATTTGGGAATGTAAATACAATAGGGCTGACTTCTATTGTTCGAGCTAAGGTGAGGCCAAAGACAGCCACAGACAGCCACAAAGTACTGCCAACGTTCGTGTACATTACCCAAACCAACCATCCCCCTTGAAAAAGTCAGCTTGGTTCCGAACATAGTATAGTGGGGAAAAGCACTGGACTTAAAATAAGAAAGACTAGGTTTAAGCCAGGTTCAGTCATTCTGAGTCTTGGTTTCTCATCTGTAAGATAGGCAAAAAATGGTCAAATGAGACAGCCATGACTGAAAATGTGCAAGGGCTATGAAAATATAAACATTATCCCTACTCTAAAGATAAAAGAAATATGAGGCCAAGCATGAAGCATCTCATCCCTGGGCATGCAGTTGGCCCCCTTCAAAGCTGAGCTCAGATATCATCCTTTATATGAAGAGTGGAGAGAGAGAACTAGCACTTATTAAGTGCCCACCATATACCAGGAACTGCGCTAAGTACTTTACCAATAATATCTCCTTTGCTGTCATGTGAGACCTTTCCTGATGTCCCCATCTGCCAGTGCCGCCCCCTCACAATGACCCCCATACTTATCTTGTATATATTTAAATGTGTACATGTCTCTCCTGTCGGATTTTGGGAGCAGGAGCTTGTTTCATTTTTGTTCTTTTATTCCTTATCCCTGGAACAGTGTCTGACCCTTAATAAATACTTGCTAGTTGATGAACTGATTATAGTTGAGGCTAGAATTTGGCCCTTCAGATCCTTAACAGGGATCCCTACCACCTCACAGTCAGGTGGCTCAGCACTGGGATTAGACTTAGGATAGACCTGAGTTCAGATCCTACCTCAGAAAGGGGAGGAGGGAAGAAAAGAAAGAAGGGAGAGAGGGGAGAGAAGGGAGGAGGGAAGGAAGGAAGAGAGAGGGAAGGAAAGAAGAGATGGAGGAGGGAGGGAGGGAGAAAGGAGGAAGGAAGAAAAAAGAGAAAGGGAGGGAGGGAAGAAAGAAAGGAAGTGAGAGAGGGAAGGAGGGAAGGAAGGAAGGAAGGAAATCATTTAACCTTTGTCTGCCTCAGTTTCCTCAACTGTAAAATGAGGATAATAATAGTATCTAACTCTCAGAGTTGTTGTGAAGATCAAATGAGACAATACTTGGAAAGCCCTTAGCAAAGTACCTAGCACATAGTAGGTGTTATTAAATTATTATTTCCTTCCTTTCTCCTCAGAGAGATGCTGCTCAGTATTGGAGCTGAGTTCATAGAATCATAAGATTTGGAAATAGGCAAGGCTTTAGACATCATCTCCTCCTCATTTTACAGCGGAAACTCAAGCCCAGAAGAAAGAAGAGATTTACCAGATATTGAACAGGTAATAAGTAGTCTGTAAGCTCCTTGAGAGCAGGAATAATTTTGTTTATGAAGGCACCACAATATCTGCCCTCAGACAGAGGGCTCAAGTTGGGAGTCAGGTATTCAAGTGAATTCAAGTCAGCATTTCTTATGTTCTAGGCACCCGTGCTGGGTGTTGGGAATGTAAGTCAATGAATTAAATAGTTTCTGGTCTTCAAAGAGCTTACATTCTATCAATTATAAACATGTTAAGTGTCTGTTGTATGCCAGGCACTGGGGGTGCAATGTACAAAGAATGAAATTGACCAGACTTCCAGGACCTTATATTCTATCAATTGTTCAAGAGTGTGTTAAACACCATTTCATTTCTATAAATCAAAACAATCCCTAAGGGAGTGTACATTTCAGCAGGACCTGAGAAACAGACAGGGGCACATAAGGGGTCCCACAGAAATGCAAATAGAAAGTTAATTTTGGAGCAAGAAAAGCACCAACCATTGAGTGAATGAGAAAAGGCTTCATGAAGGAGCAAGCTCCTTGAGATGAACTTTAAAGAGAACCACGGGTTCCAAGAGGAGAAAGTAAAAAGGGAGAATATGCCAGGCCTGGGAAAAGGCACGGCAATGAGAGATGCCGCATCACTTACAGTGAACAAAAGGGAGGTTGGTTTGGTTAGAACAAAGAGTGTCTCAGCACGTAAAGAGAATCACTAGGGAAAGCTGGGGTGGAGCCAATCATGGGATGCCTTGGTAGAATTTGTGTTTTATCCTATAAATAATGATGAATCCCTAAAGTTTCTTGAGTTGTGGAGGTCAGACCCGTGCTTTAATAATGCCAATTTTGGAGAGGACAAAGACTGGAGGCTTTCACAATAATCCAGGAAAGACCAAACTAGGGATGGTTTCAGGGTGAGTAGAGAAAAAGAAATGACTGGGAGAGATGTAGAATTGATGACTTGGTAACTACTTAGATTCAAGGAGTGATGGAGTATGAAGAACCAAAAAGAACTCCCAGCTTGTGGGCTTTGCAGCCTAGAAGGATGGTGTAGCACCAATGCAATATTCACAGCACCTATAGCAGCTATAAACATGCCAGCATAATTCTGAATCACAAAATATAACAGACTCTCCACATGGAAGACAGAACCAAAACATTTATTCAAATACCAGAAAGCTGAATCCATCATAGTGACAAAGAAATCTACATACAATAACATTGCAGGGGGCACTACCATTTCCAGGCCTTCCTCCTGCTAGGGCCTTCCCACAAACAAGCACTCACAGCTCCCTGCCTACTTCCTCTCTCTCCCTCAATTCTAACTGCTCTGACCAACTTCCTCTCAACTCTCCTCCACGCTTCATGATCCACTCTTCCAATTCCATCTGCTCGGCAGGCTTCTCCCACCACAGACTCAAGTGACGCAAGCTTCAATGTGACTCAAGCAGGTCACATAGGCCTCTTAATGGATGGAAAAGATCTTCCCGTTAAGCAAAAATACATTAATAATACAGATGGTGGAACCTTCAACCCAAAGGGGGAAGTTAGGACAAAGACTGGGCTTAGGAGAAAAGATGAGTCCAGGTTTGTGAGTGGCAAGTTTAAGATAAGGGCTTGAGTTCAAATCTAACCTCCCCCATTTGCTGTGTGACACTGAGTCACTTACCCTCTCTGAACCTCAGGGAACTCTGAGACAGTAAGTCTATAATGTATAATATAATAATACATCATATATAATATAATGATACATTAACATATATGTCATGTGTATGATGTTATATGTTATATAATATATTAATATAATAAAGACATGATAATAATATGTGTAAAATAGACTGTGACTGGAGGAGGAAGTTCACACTTTGGGAATTCTCATAGGTCCTTCATGTGCTGACATATACCCAGTACATAGCAAGGCATCTTGCACTTTACAAATCCTGAATAAATGTTAAGGATCATAGCTCCAAAGATGAATGGAACCTCAGAGACCATGGAGTTTAATATTTCCTCATTTTACATGGGAGGAAAATGAGGCCCAAAGATTATAACTTTCTCAGGGTCACACAGGTAGCGATCCTGAGTCAGGATTTGAACCCAGGTCCTCTGATTCCAAATCCTTCTATAACACAGAGCTGCTGATCTATAGAGACTGTGGTTTGCTGAGCTCAGACAGGTTCCATCACTGAGCCTATGGATTTGAGAAGATCTGTTGATCAGGGAGCCCCTAGGAGAAGATCTGGGCCACCATTTATTTGTATACCACTAACTGCTGCACCTAACCTTTGGCATCGCCCCTCTGATGTTTTCTTTCCTAGGAAGGTCTCCTAGAGACAGAACAAACACATACCTCTTCAAAGCCAGGAAACCCTCATCTCCAGGAATGATCCCCCCTGGCCAGGTGCCAGGCCGGGCCTGGGTGAAGAGCAAAACCAAAGCTGAGGTCCCAGCGTCCCTTGTCTCTCTCCAGGATCCCCATAGAACAGACAAAAGAGATGTATTTCCTTCCTAAGCTATGTGCCAACATGCCTGAGCTGTATAAGCCAGCAGCCTAGGCCACCACATTGCATAGGAATGCCAGCTTCAACCCCTAGAAGCTACTGCTCACTCCTCTCCACTTACTCAGAGTTTGCTGAGCTTGGGGACTATGGGGAGAAGCATATCAAAGTTACCAGATTGTCAGGAGAGGGAACAGCCCAGGATTCATGGGGAGCCCTGTGAGAACTGTGCATTGAAAAGTCAGCTAGTCCATCCTCCTATCTCCCAGCAAGACCATGCCTGCTTCCTCTGACAAAGTTGAAAGATAACCCAAATTGAGAGACAGAGAGAAATATGATGAGAAAATAGAGAGGAAGGAAGGAAGGAAGGAAGAAAGGAAGGAAGGAAGGAAGGAAGAAAGGAAGGAAGGAAGGAAGGAAGGAAGGAAGGAAGGAAGGAAGGAAGGGGAAGGAGAGAAGAAAGAAAGATAAAAGAGAGAAGAAAGAAGGGAGGGAGGGAAGGAGGGAGAGAAATAAAGGAAGGGAGAAGGAGAGAGGGTGGAGGGAAGGGGAGAAAGAGAGAGGGAAAGAGAGATGAAAGAAACTCCTTAGATCACTCTAAATCCATTCTACTACCTAACAACCTTTAGTGATAGAAAGTTCTTCCTCTTATCTAACTTATATCCATCATTGCTTGACCATAAAGATTTGGTTTTCTTTGCTTTGAGCAACATTCAAAATACAGATACTGCCTATAAATATCTGTAATAACCACAGATATAGAATATCAGAATTTCAGAAATGAGAACAAAGAATACTGGAGTCTGGAGGGACCTTAGAACATTTAAAACTGGAACTAGGAGGGACTTGAACACATAAAATGGAAATTAGAGCGTAGACAGAGCCATAACTAGCCCTGGGTGGGATAGCCAGGACTAGTTTTCAGGGTGCTAACATTTTTCTTCATTCATTTAATTTTTTCCAATAAAAATCTATTTTCTTTCTCCTTACCACTTTACCCTCCACCTTTGAAAAAAAGAGAACATAAAAACAAAACCTCTGTAACAACCAGGCTTAGTCAAGAGAACAAATTCCAGCTCTGGTCACGTTAAAAAAAAAATAAACATTTCAATCTGCACAAGATGCTGAAATTTAGAAGGTTATATTAGTACTAGCCATCCTTCAATAGCATAAAAACAGCTTAGCTTATCATTGAGTTAGCAAGGATAATTAATGAAAACAGGGGCCCCAGCATCCCCTCCAAAACCTATGTCAAAGGTGAATTCCTCCCTGTCCTGACTCTGCCACTCTCATGAAACTAGGGAGCATAGTAGATAGAATGTTTCAGTCTAGATTTGAATACAGGTTTTCCTGACTCCAGACTCAGCACTCAAACCAATAGGTCACTGAGCTGTCTCTAATAAAAGCTAATGATAAATAATAGTGCATAAAGAGCTACTTTTTGAGTTAGGAAGACTTGAATTCAGATCCTTACAAGTCTAACACATAGTGGTTGTGTGAACTTGGGTGAGTAATTAATCTCTTTCTGCCTTAGACAAACTCTCTAAGACTTAAGTTGTAGATGTCAGTCTCCATTAGTGAAAGAAATTCGCTATACCAATTATATCCTAGATGTACTCCAAACTATATCTCTATAGCATTTTGAGATGTCCAGAGTGATTTGCATATATTATCTCATTTGATCCTCACAATAACCTGGCAAGATAGGTGCTACTATTGTCCCCATTTCATAGGTGATAAAACTGAGGTGGCAGAGAGGATCACAAAGCTACCCAGGTCAAACCTGCCATAAAATATTTTCTTTAAATTTTTTTTCTTATCAAAATTATCCATTTTGCATTTCATAATGTTCTCTATGTCTTTGTTTAGCCATAAATTCTTCCATTCTCCATCGATCTGACAGGTAAACTAAGAAATTTACCAGACATCAATACAGAAATTCTTGACTGAAAAGAGAGGCAAGTCCTGGACTGGGAAGGAAAAGAAAAAAAAAAGAAAAGAAAAGATGAGTTGGCCACATCATTAGAGTGAGGGATAACCAATGGGCAGCCTGAGCATTCCATGTGCAGCCACAAAATGTCAATAGAATTCCAGAGAGGTCCCTTTCAGACTGAGTAAACCCCCAGTGGTGATTTGTGGGAGACTGTCAATGAGAGTCGCTCAAGATGGCCAGGCATGGATGGATTACAGGAGCCAGTGTTCAAATCAATGAGTTCACATATTTGCTGTATTACTGGAGTGCTCTCTGTTAATGTTCTGCTCTGATGGGGGCCCTATGATGTGAAAAGGATTGTGAGTTCTTAAAGACTCTGCTAGTGGACCAGAGCTCTGAAGCTCTAACATGATCTTCCTAAAGTGCATGTCTAACTATATCACTCCCTATCACCTCTGGATCAGATATAAAAATCCTCTGTTTGGCATTCAGACCTTCCCCCCACCTTTCCAGTCTTCTTATACCTTACTCCCACACACACACCACCATTGTACTTTTTGACCCTTCTTCCAGCTTCCCTGGAGGAACTTAAAATCCCACCTTCTGCAAGAAACCTTTCCCAATCCCTCTTAATTCTCTTGCCTTCCCTCTGTTGACTATTTCTAACTTATTCTGTATATAGAATGTATATGTATATACTCTGTGTGTGTGTCCAGAGAGGGGAGGGAGGGAAAAGAGAGTGAAACAGAGACAGATAGAAGAGAGACAGAGAGACAGAGACAGAGAGACAGACAAAGAGAGAGACAGAGAGAGAGAGACAGAGAGAGAGAGACAGAGAGAGAGAGAGACAGAGAGAGAGAGAGACAGAGAGAGAGAGAGACAGAGAGAGAGACAGAGAGAAAGAGGAGAGACAGAGAGGGAGAGACAGAGAGGGAGAGACAGAGAAGAGAGA
>JAQQSU010004239.1:0-14137 GCA_028627135.1 Pseudochirops cupreus
AAAGTTGTTTTGATTTGCATTTCTTGAATCAGTAGTGATTTAGAGCATTTTTCCATATGCTTAAAGATATCTTTAATTTCTACCTCAGAAAATTGCCTGTTCATATCCTTTGACCATTTATCAATTGGGGAATGACTTGTTGAATTCATATGTTCTTGACATGAGGCTCAGTGTTTTATTCACTCTGATGCTAAACTGTGTCTCTTGTCAGCCTATCGTTTCTACTGTCAACCATTACAATTCCTTGGTAAAATAATGTCTATTTGTTTCAAAAGTATTTCTGTGGGTTTTAAAGCTATTTTTCATGTACTCTAAGAATATCTATCAATCTTCTCCTCCTCCTCCTTCTCATTCTTCTTCTTCTTCAGCAAGGCTGTGTTATTCTTTCTTTAGAGGTCAAAGGGATCTGAGTTTGTTAATAAAGTATATGTTTTGGTTAGAATACTTTCCAAATTTTTTATTGTCCATTTAATAGCTGCAGATGTGTACATTAAGCTTGGTATTGCCTATGTGCCTGTTGCTTTAATGATGTTCTTCCAATTAAATTTTGATTCAGTATTTCTCTTAAATACATAGTCACAGCTCTAGCCATGATAGTTCTAGGCTTGGTTTCTCTGGCCTCGAGCAGAACAAGGTATTTGGTTATTATTGTTATTATTCTTATTAACATCATCTCATTCTTTTCATTTTCTTCAATTATAGAACTAGTCTGAGGACAAGTCATTGTTCTGCAATTATTCTTTTATATTTAATGTTCTATGAGCTCTTGCATAAGTGGGCAAAATAATTGTTTTTTCAAATTGAACAAAATATTAACATATTAACTAAATTTCTGTAGGCTCATGGAAAGCTTTAGTAAACTCCAGTAGCAGATAGGATAATGAAGATGATGTGGAAATCATCTTGTTCCAGCATGATTTTGATTTCTTCTGCTAATAAAATTATACTTATTTATATTATTCTAATTATACTAATTCTATTATTTAAATTATTCTACAAATACATAGCTATTATTGTCTGTCTAGGTCTGTTCTTCCCTAGGCTAAACATTCAAATCCTCAAATTCCCCAGTCAATAAAGCACCTTGTATGTGCCAAGCATTGTGGTAAGCATTGGAGTGTTAAAGGAAGGCAAAGGACAATTCCTTTCTCGAGAAACTCACAGACTAACAGGAGAGGCAACATGTGAACAATTATGTATCAACAAGCTATATCGGATAATTGGAGATAATCAATAGAAAGGAGGAACTAGAATTAAGGGACAATGAGAAGGGCTTCCTGTAGAAGGTGGGATATTAGCTAGGACTTGAAGGAAGCCAGAGAAACCAGGAAGTGGAGATGGAGAAGGAACATATTCTAGGCACTGGGAAGAGTCATCCAATGACAATTCTCAGTCTGGAGATGGGGCTTCTTGAAGTGTGAGGAATGCCAATGAGGCTACTGTCACAGGATTACAGAGCATGTGGGGGAAAGTGAAGGAAGGTGTGTAAGGTATAAACAGAGTGGAAAGGTGGGTGGGGGGGGCTGGATGGAATACTACTGTACTGTAGGGAATGATGACCTCAGTGCTTTTAGAAAACATGGAAAGACTTGCACAAAATAATGAAGAGCAAAATGAGTCAAACCAAGTATACAGTAACAACAATATTGTTTTAAGAACAACTTTTATGGTCAAAGGATATGAACAGGCAGTTTTCAGATGAAGAAACTAAAGCTATCTATAGTTATGTGAAAAAATGTTCTAAATCACTATTGACCAGAGAAATACAAATTAAAACAACTCCGAGGTACTATATCACATCTATCAGATTGACTAATGTGACAAAACAGGAAACTGAGAAATGTTGGAGATGATGTGGGAAAATTGGAACACTAATGCATTGTTGGTGTGCTCAATTGATCCAATCACTCTGGTGAACCATTTGGAACTATGCCCAAAGGGTTATAAAACTTTGACAACCCTTTGACCCAGAAATACTACTACTAAATCTATATCCCAAAGAGATGATAAAAATGGAAAAGGACCTATATGTACAAAAATATTTATAACAGCTCTTTTTGTGGTGGCCAAGAATTGGAAATTGAAGGGATGCCCATCAATTGGGGAATGGCTGAACAAGTTGTGGTATATGAATGTAATGGAATAATAACATTCCATAAGAAATTATGAGCAGGTGAACTTCAGAAAAACCTGGAAAGACTTGCAAGAACTCTTGCTGGGTAAAGTGAGCAGAACCAGGAGAACATTATAGACAGTAAGAGAAATATTGTGCAATGACCAACTTTGATAGAATTAGCTCTTCTCAGCAATGTGATGATCTAAGACAATTCCAAAAGACTCATGATGAAAAATGGTATCCACTTCCACAGAAAGAACTATGGTATCTGAATGCAGATCAAAGCATACTCTTTTTCCTTTTTTTTTTTTCCCTCTAGTGGTTTATCTCTTTGATTCTAATTCTTTACAACATGACTAATGTGGAAATATGTTTCATGTGATTGCACCTGTATGGCCTATATTCAATTGCATGCCATCTTTGGGAGGGAGGAGGAGGAGAAAGGGGGAGGAAATTTAAACTCAAAATCTTATAAAAGTGAATATTGAAAACTAAAAATAAATGAATATTTTTTAAAAAGAACAACTTTGAGCAAATAAATTATTTTGTCTATTATGAAAACCAAAATTAACTATAAGGGACATATGAAGAAAGTTGCTATCTACGTCCAGAGAAAGAAGTGAAAAATAGAAATATGTGTAGAATAATTTTACGTGTATTATATATGTGTATACATACATATATAAATATACATGTTTATGTATATATATGTATATATATGGCCATATAAATATATGTATGTTGTAGGTAGATAGATAGATATGGATATAGCCTAGAAATTTGTAATGCTGATCAACATGTCTTTATCCTGAGAATGGAGGGAAGGAGAAAATTTTCCATGTATAGCTAACAAACCACATACTAGAAAGTAGCAGGCACAGGATAAGTAGATATCAGTAGAGAAAACCAGGAATTCACAGGAAGCAGTGTGCAAGGAGATAGACAACAATAAAATACATAGTCTCAAATGCCTATAGAGAATACATAAAGTACAGGCAATAAACAAAGTGAACTAGAGATCTTAAGGAAAATTTGACCTTGTATACATCACTAAGACTTGGTGCTTGGTGTGACGGAACAAATGATTAGGATAGAGGTGTAGAAGATCATATATTCTTAAAAGAACAGAATGAAAAAATGAGTCAGAATAACATTGAATATTAAGAATATATTCACCTACGAGGAAGTGCAGGGGGAAGCATAGTGGTGGGCATTAGGGTAAGGATCAAGAGAGAGAAGAGCAGGTGATATTCTTGGCAACATGGGGGAGCTTAATGAATGCTTGATTGATAGTGATATTGATCAAGGGTAGAGAACCTGTAACCTCAAGGTCACATGTGTTCCTCTAGGTCCCTGGATGCAGCCCTTTGACTGAATCCAAGTTTTACAGAACAAATCCTTTTATTAAGAGGACTTGGAGTCAGTCAAAGGGCTGCACCCAAGGACCTAGAAGGCTGCAGGTTCCCTACTCTATTCTACACAAACTAGCCTATATAATTGTATTTTATGGCTAACATTTTATCCTTCATCTTCACACCTTTGCATAGGTTGTCCATTATGTCCTGAACAAGGGAAGTCATAGGAACATCAGGTCATAGAATCATATAATCCTGTGATCATAGATTGAGAATTCAAAGGGATCTCAAAGACCATCTAGTCCAACTCTTTCATTTTATTTTATTTGCTTTTTGGAGGGCAAGTGAGGTTAAGTGACTTGCCCAAGGTCACACAGCTAGTAAGTGTTAAGCATCTGAGGCCAGATTTGAACTCAGGTCCTCCTGACTCCAGGGCTGGTGCTTTATTCACTGAGCCACCTAACTGCCCCCAACTCCTTCATTTTATAGATGAGGACCTAAGGTTGTTAAGTGACTTACCAAATAGATACTGCCTATTGGACAGCTAAAACAAGAGGAGCTGTAACCATCTTAAACCTAATGTGTCCAAACTCTTTCCTCTGAGACCTTCCCCTCCTTCTAACTTGCTCTCAAGGGCACCACCTTTCTCTGAGTGAACCAGACTCACAGCCTATCATTGTCAATTCCTCAGTTCCCCTACCCTACTATATCCAATCTGTTTCCAAGTCCTGACCATTTTACCTTTGTAATATTTCTCATGTACTCCCCCTTTACTCCTCTAACATTGCCATCCCACTGGGACAGTCCCTCATCATCTCATTCCTAGACTAATGTGAAAGCATCCTATTTAGTCTCCCTGCCTAGTGTCTCTCCTCACTCCAATTCATCCTTCTCTCAGCTGCCAAAATGATCTTACGTCTGACCATGTCATATCTCAACTCGCCTCTTCTCCTGCCTGCCCTCCCATGCCACTTTCAATAAACTCCAGTAGCTCCCTGTCACCTTTGGAATCAACTTAAAATCCAACTTGACTTATAAAAAATGTTTTTATTTTTAATTTATGGAATAAAACAATCATTTCCAGAACATAGTACAATAAAAAAGATGATTGTACGTGAAACTACAATTCTACTTTATACAACTTGCTATTCCTTTCAAATATTCAACAAAATTATCATGTAAATTTTTTCTTTTTTTTCTTCCTCCCTCCCACCTATTGTGATGGCTACCATTAGACACAAATTTTATATATAATATATACACACATACACAGATAGATACATGCATGTATACATGTGTATGTATATGTATGTATATATATATATACACATATATATGTAAAATTATTCTACACACATTTCTGGTTATTACTTCTTTCTCTGGATGTAGATAGCAACTTTCTTCATATGTCCTTTATAGTTAACTTTGGTTTTTATAATAGACAAAATAATTTATTTGCTCAAAGTTGTTCTTTTTAAAAATATTTATTCATTTTTAGTTTTCAATATTCACTTTTATAAGATTTTGAGTTTAAATTTTTCCCTCTTCCACCTCTCCCAACCCTAAGATGGCATGCAAATTGATATAGGCCATACATGTGTAATCATATGAAACATATTTCCATATTAATCATGTTGTAAAGAAGAATTAGAACCAAAGGGATAAACCATTAGAGAAAAAAAGGAAAAATAATATGCTTCGATCTGCATTCAGATTCCATTGTTCTTTCTCTGGAAGTGGTTAACATTTTTCATCCTGAGTCTTTTAGAATTGTCTTAGATCATTGCATTGCTGAGAACTAATGCTATCATAGCTGGTCACTGCACAATGTTGCTCTTACTATGAGCAATGTTCTCCTGGTTTTCTTCACTTCACTCAGCAAGAGTTCTAGTTCTAGTTCTAGCAAGTCTTTCTAGGTTTCTCTGAAGTCCACCTACTCATCATTTCTTATGGAATAATAATATTCTATTACATTCATATACCATTTAATTGGGTTTAATGGGTAGGAAGTTCAGCTGGAAAATGTGTTTGGGATACTTCAAGATACATATCTGGGACTTCTTGGTTCTAGGCTTAGAGTTTTTCCTACATTCAAAATAAGAGTAGAGAGAAGACCATTCAGAGGAGTGTCCTTGAAGATAGAATACTATTCTTCTCTAGCTTCAGGGCAGTATAAACCTAATTGAAACAGAGAATGTAGAAGGAGATGAGCTCCCTGCCCCCAAGGAGCTTACTTTCTTTTTGGGAAGATGAGCCTTACTTGAAAGGAACAGGTAGGAAATAATAAAAGCAATATGAGAGGTACTGAGATAAAGATCTAGCATTTGGGTTCAAAACCTGCCTCTGACACATATTAGTTGCATGAACCTAGAAAACATCTCTTAACCTCTCAGCTCTCCAGGCAACTTTCCAAGACTATACATTGTGGAACATACAATACATACCATACATACAATGTAGAACCTCACTGGCTACACTAGTGGAAGTTTTCTCCCTGGTACATCCCTATACCAATAAAATAACAGACCTGGACAAGACATTGTGTAATTGAATGCTAAATCGAGTGACACAGCCTAGGAATGTCATAGGAATTAAGAGAAAGAGTAGCCAGTTCATTTCTTCATTCCTTTATTCCTTCATTCAATAATTATTGACTGCCTTTTATAGATAAATCTCTGCTAATTATTGTGACTGTTTAAAAAAGAGAAGACACAGCCCAAGGAGCTTAAAATCTGAGAGTGATTTCATCCCTGTGAGGTAGATAAGAAATTTTAGAGGTAGAAAGTGAGAAATAAAGAGAGGTTAATTAGCTTGTCCCAAGCCATGCAGTAGGAACAGAGCCAAGAGTATAATGCAGGTGTGCCCCTTGATTCTCTGCTCACTGTCTTTTTCACTAGTTTAGACTATTAGATCTGTCTGCAAAGTTCCTATATTGGCTTCAGTTTTCTTAAATGGCAGCTCTGGGCATTCAAAGATCTGTGCAGGGCCAGAGGCAAAGAAGAGAAGGAGGAATAACAGTGACAGCCATTCCAATTAAAATAAAAATAATCTCATCTGGGACCACTCAACCCATTAGTGTACTAATAAGAAATAAATGATGAAATGATGGAAGGGGGAGGAGAAAGGGAGAGAGAGAGAGAGAAATACATAATGCAATCTGAGTGAAGGGAATGGAAGGTGGGGAAGAGGAGATCTATGGCCAGATTTAGGCATTTGGAGAAATCCCTTTAAGTAGTCCAGAACTGTGCACAAGAGAAAAAAGCTTCATTTTTCCTTTTCTTAAGTCC
The DNA here is from genome assembly GCA_028627135.1 of Pseudochirops cupreus. NCBI lineage: Eukaryota > Metazoa > Chordata > Mammalia > Diprotodontia > Pseudocheiridae > Pseudochirops > Pseudochirops cupreus. The sequence continues at coordinate 6,759 of JAQQSU010004239.1, forward strand.
AGTGTATTATCTCCCATGGGGCCTGATACCTTACTCAGCCTTGTACCCCTCCGATTTTTGGGAGAGTGTACATTATTTACAAGAAAACAAATATCAGCATTAGGAAGCATTTTTCCCCTGTGTGCAATCCGACTAAAGAATTTACATTCTTCTAATTTGCTGCTTTACTGCACCACTTAGTGCACCCCTGAGATGCACACAATGTCCTCAAAGTCAGGAAGGTGCAGAGGAAATTTTCCTTTTTTGCAACAGATCCTCCCTCTTCTTCTCCAAGCCACTGATGCTCTTTCCCCTTCTAAAGTCCCCTTTCAGAATGTGGGTTTGTTCTGCAGCTGTCAGATGCACCGACATCACAACCCACAAGGCTTTGCAACAACGAGATAATAGAGTTGAACCTAGAATTCTGTGTGTACAGCCATAGCCTTTTTCTACTTCCACCAAAAATGGCCTTTTCAAAGATGAATGAATCTTTGTGCCCAATGCTTTGTTTACATGGTACGATGGAGGCGTTTTTCCTCAGAGTGGGGATGTGGAGTGTATCTGGGCATCACACAAACGTGAATGCCATATGGTGCAACTACTCCCTGCCGTGGGAAGGGATGATTCACACCATGAATGGCATTAATGTAAGCCCCATGCAGTAGTGACACTTGAGGAGGAGACACACAGTCTAAAACTGAAATAGGAAAGGACTTTAAGTGAGCCCTATTGAATTCATGTCATCTTCCTAGTAATCTGTGGTTTCAAAAGGCATGACAGGATCAGTGTAATGAAAGGCGATTGGATTTGGGCGAGAGAAAACTTGGCTTTACTACTTGCTAGCCGGATGACCTTGGGCAAGTCTCTTCCCTTTGAGCTTTGGTTTTCTTTTTTTGTGAAATGGACATAACATTAAGCTGTCCTCACTGTGAAAAGTAACCGAGCTGATGTCTGCGAAATCATTTTATAAACTGAATGTTTTAACCATCTTGGGGTTCTCTCTGCTAGCCACCTTTTTCTCTGGGGATGAGTGACAGGGAATATTTTTGGTCAGTACAATTCAGAAGGACAGCACGAGGATGGATCTGAAGCACCCCTTTATTCTCCTTTATTATTTCAGATAAAAGCTGTGAGCTCTGGAACTACAAGCCATAAGTCCTGGACTAACATGGACCCTCATCAACACACCCTCCACTTCATTCATTTCAATGAAGATACAAGGGAAAAAGCCCTAGGCTCCAGGATCCTAGCACCACTGCACTACCTTTTGCCTCATCACTTATTCTTACATACGCTGCTCCCTACCACGCTAAGACTTGTCTGAGCAATGATAGACCACTTCCAGCATTTCCATTATCTGACACCCTGAAGTAGTGGAAAGGTTCTGGTACAGTCATTTTGCAACTTCATTCAGCTATCGTAGGAGTCCTGGTGCGGTGGGGATGTCCCAGAAGAATCTATCTCCATTGCATGAAGAGTTCACTGTCTTCTCATCTCTCCATTCTTCCACCCATACGACCTTACAGTACTATGGAAAAGTGAGGGAAATAACTTACTCCACTCCACTCCTCCATTTCCTCCCCCCCCCCATTTGAAACGATAGCTTCCTCCAAGAAGTTCTCAGAGTATTCTGTTCATATCTTTCTTATTCTACTTTGTACTACATTTATTTGGTGTTAGGACACTTGAGTTTGAATCTCAGCTCTGCTACTCACTAAATGTGTGTGTGTGTGTGTGTGTGTGTGTGTGTGTGTGTGTGTGTGTGTGAGAGAGAGAGAGAGAGAGAGAGAGACAGAGAGAGAGAGAGAGCGAGAAAGAGTGAGCTGCAATCTGGGGCTTAGTTTCTTCCTTTTTTAAATGAGCAGGTTCTCCTCTGTTATTTGTGAGGTCCTAAATCTTATGGTTCTTCTACTGAGTCTTCCTTCTCAGCCGACAAATACACTCATACCTGACCTATCCAAAACCAGAAAACAATAAACACCCCTTCCCTTGCACTCCACTCCTCCCACTAATGCTTGTCCTCTCTCTTCCCTCTCACCACCAAACTCCGTTTTCTCTTTCTTCAGTTGCACATTATCCACTTAGTCTTTGCCCCCTTTCCAGTATGTGAGTGACTTCTGTCTCCTGGAAATCTAATGAAACCACTCTCTCCAATGTCATTGATGATTTCCTTACAATGAAAGCCCTTTATCTCTTCATCCTCCTGTTAATAGCTCAGTAGTAGATAGAGCACTGAGCCTGGAGTCAGGAAAACCTGAGTTCAAAATTCAGCCTCAGACGCTTACTAGTTGTGTGCTCCTAGACAAGTCACTTAACTCTGTATAATAAGGATAATAATAGCATCTATCTCCCAGGATCAAATGAGATAATATTTGTAAAGTACAGCACAGTGCCTGGTACATAGTAGGTTTTTAATAAATGCTTTTCCCCTTCCCTATTGAGCTTTACTTCCTAGTTCAATCGTTTCAATCTTGTATGACTCTTCATGACACCATTTTGGGATTTTCTTGGCAAACATACCAGAGTGGTTTGTCATTTCCTTCTCCGGCTCATTTTACAGATGAGGAAACTGAGGCAAACAAGGTTAAGTGACTTGTCTGGGGTCATAGCTAGCAAGTATCTGAGGCCAGATTGAACTCATGAAGATGAGTCTTCCTGATTCCAAGACACAGTATTCTATCCACTATGCCACCACTCTGGCCCTATTGCCCCTAGGATCATATATAAACTCTGGCAATTAAGACTCTTCACAGCTGAGCCCCTTCCTACCTCTCCAGTTTTCCTATATGTTACTCCCTACAGTTTATGGCCCAGAGGTACTTGATGTTCCTGCATCCCATCCTCGTACTTTTGCCCTGGCTGACTCTGCTCCTATGATGTTTTCTCTCTTCATTTCTATCTCTTAGGATACCTGATTTCCTTTATGACTCAGGAAACCTTTCATCCCTCTTCATCCCCAACTCCCCCCAGAGTTCTCTTTTCCTAAATTATATTCAATGTTCTAAATATATTCTGCATATATTTATAATATATATGTATCAGTATATACATATACATGCATATATAGTGCACACACATGCAGATATATACATAGATGTACACATACACACATAGGCATACAGACATACATACACACATGCATACATGCATATGCATGCACACATGTACACAGGCTTACACACATATACACAGAGATACAGATATATGCATATATACATGTATACATGTGCATATACATGTATATATACACACATATACACACACACATATAATATAAAGCTATGTGCACTTACCTACGCTGAGAGAAAGTGAGGTCCCAGAATGTAAACACTGCTTTACTTTTGTCCAGGCATCTCCATTGCCCAGCACAGTGCTTTGTGAATGTTTGTTGATTGATAGATTTCATCTTATTCCCTTTCACACGACTAATTTTCAAGCTAAATTGCATTATTCTATGCACGTCTTGCTCACTCTGCCCTGTCCTATCTGTGTACAGTTACTCACATCCTTTCTGCTCTGCCCAAAGCACCCTCTCCCCTCTGCCTGAAATGCCTCCCTTACGCCCAGGGCCAGCTCAGTTGGATCACCTCTTCCAGGAACCCTTCTCTCACACTCACAGCACACTCCATGCCCCGTGCTCTCTTTCCTAAAGTTCTCCCCTAGCACTGCTTAGAATTCTCATTTGACTTTTTCTCCCTCTCCCTTGCAGCATAATTATTTGTATACTTGTCACTCTCCCTCACTAGAACATGAGCATTTTGTGACCAGGTTCTGTGTTGTTATTATTGCTGTTGTTCAGTCATTTTTCAGTCATGTCCCATTCTTTGTGACCCCTCTTGGGATTTTCTTGGCAGAGATACTGTACTAGCTTGCCATTTTCTTCTCCAGCTCATTTACAGATGAAGAAACTGAAACAAATAGGGTTAAGAGACTTACCCAGAGTCACACAGCTACTAAGTCTCAGAAGTCAAATTCAAACCCAGGCCTTCCTGACTCCAGGACCGGAGCTCTACATTGTACTGCTTTTAATAGCTAGTGGCTAATATTGAGCCTAGTATGTTCCATAAACACTGGTGAATTGAATCAATGGCTTACTCTGCTGTTTCTTCCCAGGTTGAGAGAATTGAGATCAGGAACAAAAAGAAGATTGTCACCTTTTTATAGTTTTCTAAACTCTGGTCAGAGGGGGAAGAGGCAAGCTTGAAGGTTTACATCACACTCTTTTTTTCTTTTTTTTTTTTTTGGCAGAGGGGAAAGCTAGGCAATTGGGGTTAAGTGACTTGCCCAAGATCACAGAGCCAGTAAGTGTGTCAAGTGTCTGAGGCCAGATTTGAGCTCAAGTCCTCCTGACTCCAGATCCAGCGCTATGTAGCACAGTAAATACTGTGCTACCTAGCTGCCCCTACATCACTCTTGCCAGGGGGGTTTTAACCTTCTTTTGTGTGTGTGATGGACCCCTTTGGCAGTCTGCTGAAGTCTATGGGACCACCAATCAGAATGTTTTTAAATGCATAAATGATAATGATAAAGGAAGTCAATTGTATTATAATAAAGCTGTATTTTTTTTTTCAAATCCAAGTTCATAGATGCCTTGAAATTTGTTCATGTTAAGAACCCCTACAAGGGGTGGGGAACCTAAACCAAAGAGGGATTGGTGGGGGAGAGAAATCAATCCCAACAATCTTCAAGTACCTGGATAACCTTGAGTAGGGATAGAACTTACCTGGACCTCAAATTCCCCCATCTGTCAAGTAAGATGTTCAGACTAGGTGGCTTCTTCAGTCTCTTCCAACCCTCATTCTATGATTGTAGCATCCTAAGCATACAATACTTTTCTTCTCCAAGAATCTCAAAGGCCTTTGTATATATCCTATCCCATGCATTCACATCTCTCAGGGGAGGGGGAAGGTTAGACAAATATATGCCCTTTCACGCTTGAGAAAACCAAAGTACAGAGGTGAAATGATCTGCCTAAGGTCATAGACAGAGTTGCTGGGGAGAGCAAGAACCAGGGCTTCACATTTCTCGGCTCCCAATTCCAAGTTTTATCTGCTAGGCCCTGCTGCCTAAAGACCTGGCAGTTCAGCTCTTTTATTTGGGGCACTATTTCAGCATTGCTCCTGATGTATGGCCCAAATCTTGCTTCACTGGGTCTTGCTCAAAACTCATTTCTTTGGCGAAACATTCTCTAATCTTATATGACCACAGGCTCTCCTTAGAATGAAGCAGCTGGACATGCTCTTTGAAAAATGACATCATAATCTTAAAAAGAAATGAAGAAAATTGAAACCAATTTTAGCTACTTACTATTTTTATTTGGTCTCTGGTGCTATTTAGATTGAGAGGGCACTGGGAAGGGACTAAATCTTTTCCATGCTTTATACCATACTTAATAAGCTCCCTGAATCTAATAAATGTTTCCCAGGACAATGAAAAATGCCAGAGCATGGAGCCCACTGGAGAGGCTGTAAAACTATTCATGGCTGACACCAATGAGAGCATCAGGGAATTCTTACCCTACAGGGAAGAGATATTGTGATACTCAGGGAAGCCAGGAGTTGTTTCTTGGGAAAATCAAAGATATAGTGTATTTCAATAAAGTGTATGTACAATTTCAATAAAGTGTATGTACAATTGCAATAAAGTGTATGTACAATTTCTACGTTAAGTAGAAATGTGCTCATTTAAACCTTCGTATGATGAGAACTCGACTTGGTGTTAGTGATATGACTTACAATTACAGTAATTGAAATACAGGAAGGGGAGGGACTAGCAATTTAAAATGTCAGAATCCCATTTGATGTATCTATAGATTGTTAGATGTTTTGAAGATACTGAAAATGTCACCGAGGTATGAAGATTTTAGAGATGTGAATGAGACAAGTTTAATCACTTATACATGTAATCATGTCAAGGTTATAAAACATGCTTGAGGCAGACGTTCACTAATAAGAATAATATCCCATTATATAGGATGTTAAATTTGCAAAGTGCTTTGCAGACACCACCTTATTTGATTTTCCCAACAAATCAATACCTCTATACCCAAAAAGTACTGCCTCTCTCTTCCTCTCTTAGATTTCTTTCTTTTCTTCAAGCTTCCACTCAAACATCACCTTCATGAATAGTCGCTGTTTTCCCCATCTGGTGGTACCTTCCCCAATTACTGTACATTTATATTATGTATATTTCGCTTGTGTCTATAAGTATTCCAATAGAATGCAAGCTCCTTGAGGGTAAGGACTTTTCACTTTTGTCTTGGTCTCCCCACCCTTAACCTACCACGGTACACATCTTAGATAACCCTCTTTTCACAGATGAGAAAACTGAGTCTCAGAGTAGTTAAATGATTTGACCAGGACAAAACAGCTATCAAGTTTCAGCAGCAGGATTTAAACTCAGCTCTTGCTGACATTGACTCTAGGGCACCACCCACAATGTTCCTGCCCTTCAGAATTTAAATTCTTATTTGCCTGAAAAACAGATAGAATGAAGAGTAAGTGGAGAAACAAGGCATGTGAGTAATAGTTAACATTTTTAATATTTGCTTCTTTAAATGGCAAGTTATGTTTTAGCAGTATGATCTCCACTACAAACAAATACATGTCCGTTGCTAAAATGAAACATCAGATGTATCTGTATTTTGAAAGAGCAGTTCTAACAGTGTTTTTTTTGTTTTGTTTTGTTTTTTTTGGAAAAGAGAATGGAAAGGGATATTAGAGTCAATAAAATAACCAAGAACCCAGGAGATGAAACGAAGATCATAGGATCATTGAATTTGAACTGGAACCTAGTCCAATCTGATCTCTTTGCTGAGCCTCCCGAAGGATTAACCCCTTCTTTCCTGGCATTTGGAAAGATAAATGTATCTTTCTATCATTACAGGACCCTGGAGCAGTTAGCTCCAGTCAATTAGTAGTTCTCCTATCCTATTATGATTACCAAACTCTGAATTGACATGTGGCAACATGAAAACCCCTTCTGCTATCTCTCCTCAGTCCCAGTCCTAGACCCAGACCCATCTACCTCAAGAGGCACCAGACCTGGAGTCAGGAATACTTGAGTTCAAATTTGGCTTCAAATATTTACTGGCTATATGACTCTGGGCAAATGACTTATCTCTGTCTGCTCAGTTTCCCTCAACCATAAAATGGCAATAATAACTTACCACCTAAGACTGTATAAGGATAAAATGAAATAATGCTTGTAAAGCTTTTGTTCCCTAGTAGGCACGTAAAGACTTCGTTCCTTCTTTCTTTCCTCACTCCTTCCCTCTTCAATCTCTATATTCTTCTTCTGTCTCTTTGCATTTTGACCTCTTGAACAAACTGCCCTACATTCTTATCAGTAACAAACTGCCCTACATTCTTCAACCCTCCCTCTCATACTCTTTTTTTTTT
>JAQQSU010000424.1:0-24381 GCA_028627135.1 Pseudochirops cupreus
ATGTATATATATATATGCAATTATTATTATTATTATTATTGACTACATCCAACTGGAACTTGAGATACATAGGCGCTGTGGTTGGGAGATCCATCCTGCCCTACCGAAAAGTGACATAGAAGAGAATAAACTGGGGGAGGGGGGACACACTGGGATGGCTGTTTTGGGGCAGTGGGTGGGGGAAAGAGAGGGAGAAAATATGTAACTCAAAATCTTGTGGAAATGAATGATGCAAACTAAAATAAAATTTAAAAAAAAGATAGTGATAATCATTTAATATCATGTTTTTGGCCAAAGTCTGAATTAATCAAACAGACTGCTTTCCCTTGCTTTAAAAATGCCTTCTCCTGTGTCAGCAATTTCGGAGACCAGATAAGACTGGAGGTGAAATTCCCTTATCTTGGGACACACTTCATATGGGAGGAAAACAGACATCCTGAGACCATAAAAAGTAAACAGACCCTGCTCCATTTGTTGTCAACTTGTGTTTACAACCAAGGAAATTATTTTCTCACATATGGATGGTAACAAATGGAGATCATAAATCTCTGTGACATGATCATCCTGAATTGGGATGGTTCTAAAATGTATATAAGTCTTCTGATTCGTCTATTCATCAGTTAGGATCTAGCTCTCCTAACTCCTTGTACAAGTTCTCTAGCTTAAGAGAACACAAATAAATGCTGTAACTATATATTACTATTTGTCTATCTCCTTTACCCAAACTTCTAGAAGGTTGAAGAGAGAGAGAGAGACAGAGAGAGAGACACAGAGACAGAGAGAGAGAGAGATGGCATAGGATGAGTAGAATGTGAAAAGATGATATCTAAAAAAAATGAAATGTTGAGAGGAATGTCCTGGGAGAAAGAGAAAGAGAAATGTTGAATGTACTAAATCATCTCACATAAACAAGTCCAGAAAGAGCTTTTACAATGGAATGGAAGAAGAGGGAGGTGAGAAGGAACGAGTGACCCATACTGTCATTGGCTTTAGCTTAAGGAGAGAATAACATCCACACTCAATTGGGTATTGTATTGGTAATGGAATTTGGAGATGACCCTCTATTGGCTTGGTTTTTGTGTTGAGTGTTAAAACCCAGAGCTTGTGATTCCCACTTGTGGGATGGACTTGTTGACATGAAGAGAGAGGGCTGAACTGAGAGGAGTCATGAATTGGGAGAGAGGCCCAAGCCTACAGAAGGCCAGAAGGACTTTGGCAGAGCAGTATCCAGTATCATGGAGCCTGAGTTGCTGAGAGAAAGACTGCTGAGAGCCCATTGGAGCTGCCCAGGACTTTTGAGAACTGCCATCCAGAACTGCCAAGAACTGAGGAGGCATGGCTGTAATACCGGTATTTTTTCTGTCTGTTTTGATGTTGTTTTGCCAGATTCACCTGATGGTGAAGGACAGTGCTGCTATTGTAGAGGTCCTGGAATCTGGCTGTTGATTCAGAAGCCCTGAAGCAGGATTTTCTTGTGGTACCTGCACAGAAATCCTGGAAGAGGGCCTTGCTGATGTTTTCAGGGGTTCTGGGACTGTTCTACAGGCAAAGATTGACTTGATGAGGACACTGGCTATGGCTTTGGTGAGCCTTGTCTCCCCAGGAATAGAGATTGCTGAGGGCTTGCCTTAAGTGAAGATCAAAGAACGCCCTTTCCTTGGGTTTTCAGTGCTGAGATGATATCTTAACTTTGTTGTAACTTAAGGGTGGATGGTCTTTTGTGCTCTCCTGCCCCTTTTGAGATTCATGGGTGGGAATCCTTTGAGATTTTTTGTGCTCTGTGATTGACCAAATGAATATACTTTGTTTATGGTTGGAGACTAATCTGCATTTGAGAAGAGACTTTTGACTGACTAAATGAATGTACTGTCTAGGGGTGGAGTACTTCCTGGATTGAATTGAGAACTTACTTGCTAAAGGAACAAGTTACACTGTATTTTGACTTTCTCTGTTCTGTGAATGCTGAATAAATGGGGTTTGATATGCTGGTAATCCGAACCTTGGAAGTTGCCTTTCCTTGGCATTACAGGTATGGAAATCTCTCTTGACCAACAGGAAAGCAGGGGAGAAGGGGTAAGAAAGGAGGGGATAAGAGAAGGAATGGGAGATTGGAGGAAGGGGAAATCAGAAGCAAACACTTTTCAAGGAGGGAAAGGTTAAAGGAGAAAACAGAATAAATAAATAGAGGGCAAGACAAGATGGGAAATTTGGTTAGTGTTTCACAGCATGCCTGCTAGGGAACTGTTTTGCATGACTACACATGTATTACCTATATTGAATTGCTTTCTTTCTCATGAGGATGGGTAGGGAGGGAGGAAGGGAAAGAATGTGGCACTTAAAAAATGAGTGTTAAAAAAATTTTACATGGAAATGGGAAATAAGGTATGTGACAAAGTGGTATAGAAATCTATCTTGCCCTTCAGGGAAATAGAAGGGAAGGGGATAAGAAAAGGTGGAGAGTGATAAAAGGGAGTAAAGATTGGAGGAAAGGGTAATCAGAATGCACACTGTCCTGGGATGTGGGGAGAAAAGAGATGGGGAGAAAATTTAGATTTCAAATCTTGTGAATATGAATGTTGAAAACTGAAGATAAATAACTTTTAAAAAGAATCAGTTCAAATCCCAGTCTATAAGAAGCCTTTCTTGATCCCCAGACTGGCAGTGCCTTCACCCTACCTCACATCTACTCTGTATATTTCCCATTAGAATGTAGACCTGTGAGGGCAAGGACTATCTATTCTTCTTTGTTTTACTTATCAGTGCTAAGCACAATTCCTGTTGCATATTAAGTGTTTAATAAATGCTTGTTGACCAACTGACTGGAGAGGATTGGAGAGAAGGGAAAAATTCATCTAGAAATGATAGTAATTTCATTAAAAACAAAAACATTAATAAAATGGTAATTGAAAAAAAGCAAAAGGGAAGAGAGGAAATCTCACAGTTCACTCACCTTTCAAAGCAATATCTGATAAGGATTAAGAGAAAAGTCAGGGGGAAGGCCACCCACAGATCCTTAGAGTGAGGGTAGGTAACCCCATCTGAATCTTCCAAGTCAGTCCATGAAAACCCAGGGGGCATCCAGTACTCCGCTTTCCAAAACCAGTTGTAAATGCTGGCCAGCATCCTGTAAGCAAAAGACTAAGAGTTTTACTGGAAATATCCTGACAAAGGGATGACAATGTCAGGGAAGAAAAGGTTTTGCTACTAATTAAAATCTCTGCTTAACTGAGAATCAATGTATACAAATAGTTGATTTTGGAAATTCTGAAAGCTTTCAGGCCTCTAGCCTGTGATGTCCTTGAAAACATTTAATACTGTCAAGAAATCAGGAGGAGGGCCAGGCTAGATATTCCTCCAGAAGTACTCAAACCTGGTCCTAACAGAAAGTCTGAAGTCAGGAAATAGACTGAAAAAAATGAGAAAAAAATCCCACTATTAAAAGCCATTGTGGGACAGGGAGACTCAAGACATAAACTTAGAAGAGAATGACTCCAAAACATCTATAAGCAAAGTCACAAAGAAAAACACAACTTGGGTGCAATTAAAATTCCTGGAAGATAGGAAATGAGTTACAACGAGTATTAAAAATGTTTTTATAAATGAAATCAGAATACTAAAGGAAAAATGGAAAAAGAAATGAGAAATTTAGAAAAAGAAGTAACAGCTTGATACAAAAAGCACAAAACTTGCCCAAGTAATAAACTCTCTGAAAATTAGAATGGAACATTTGGAATTCAATGACTTCATGACACAATAAGAAATAATATAAATAAGTCAAAAGATGAAAAAAATATTAGTAAAGGTAAGGTCACTTATAGCAAAACAAATGATCTGCAAAACAGATAAAGAAGGAAATATTCAAAATTAAAAGGCTAAAAGTTTTAAATTGAATATCTTATTTTAAAATGAAAAATTTTAAATATTTAAAATAAAAAATTTGGACTACCTTAAGACCATGAATAAAATAAAGGAGCTTGGATTACATATTTCCAAGAACTGTAAAAAGAAAACTGCCAGATATATCAGAAGGATGGGGCCAAAGTAGAAATTTAACTAATTCAGCAGTAATCTCCTGGTTGGGGAAAAAAATAAGAAAATTCCCAAGAACACTGTAGACAAAATTCAGAGCTTCAAAGAAAAGATTCTTCAAAAAGTCAAAATGAAATAAATAAAAAGGAATCACAACTAGGATCAAACATGATTCAGCAGCTATCACTAAAAAAAAAAAGCAGAGAGATTGGAATAAGATATTAGAGGAAGTAAAGGAAATAAGTTCACACCAAGAATAACTTATCCAGAGAACTGAGAAATTATACGGAGGAAAATGAACCTTTAATGAAACAGGAGCTGTCCAAACATTTCTGATGAAATGATCAGAGTTTCATAAAAAATTTGAAGTACAGATATAAGAACTAAGAAAAACACAAAAAGGTAAACACATATGAGCCATGATAAAGTACTAACAAAGGGCAAATTGCTTCCATTCTAATGTGGTTTGGTGCTATGTGAGCCATTTAAATTTTATCATTACCGGGGATCACAGAGGTATTCTAATTAGACAGAAGGTCTGAGAGTGGTCTTGTTATGTCAATGATATCAAAAGAAGAATGGAAAGGGAGGAGAAGAGAAATTCACTGGAAAGAAGGAAAGGAAAGGAAAGATAGGGGAAATAATCTGAAAAAATCAGGATATATAAGTAGAAGTGTCCATGAAGAAGGGGAAAGATATAAGGGTGGTGGGCAACCCTCAGGTTCACCTAAACTGGTCCGAGAAAGGAAGAATACAGAGAGCTGTATACAGAAATACATTTCGCTCAACAGGGATATAGGAGAGAAAGGGGAGAAAAGAGAGGGGGAGATGAGAGGGAAAGTAGATTATTGCAGGGATCAATCCTAAGCAAAACAAATTCCAGGTAAGGTCACACAAAAAATATAGATATTTTTGAGGTGGCAAAGAATTTGAATCTAAAGGGATACACATCAGTTTGGGAATGGCTAAATCAACTGGGTTTTTGCTATATGGATGTAATGTAATATTGTTGTGCTATAAGAAATGATGGAGGGGATGGTTTCAGAGAATCCAGAAAAGACTTATATGAAGTGATGCAGTGTGAAGTGAATACAACCAGAAGAATTTGTACAGTGACAACAACATTGTAGAAACAAACAGATTTGAAAGACTTTGGAACCCTAATGGTTAGTAATGACCAACCAAGATTCCACAGGACAAAGGATGGGACATAATATCTGATAGAGAGGTGAGAGATATGGAGTGCACAACACACACACACACACACACACATGCACAAATATTTATATATATGTATGCATGTGTGCATACATATATATATATATTTATGTTCTTTCTTTTAAACATAGGCAATGTGGACATTTGATTTGACTGGGTTTTGTTTTTCTTTCCTTTTCAATGAATTAGTGGATGGGGAAGGGGGAGAGAGAGAGAGACAAAGAGACAGAGAAAGAAAGAGAGAGAGGGAGGGAGGGAAAATTTTGTTGATTACAGCGGAAAAAATTAATTTTAAAAACCAATGAAATGCAAGAGTTAGGAGGGTGCTCAAAACAGAATGTCAGAGATGGGAAAGTCTTTAGAGTGTAGAATGTCAGAGCTGGGAGGGTTCCAGGCAATAACATAAGAGACTTTAGAGGAATCAAATAGCTCTAGCACAAAGGGAATTCCTCATTCCTAGAAATGTTTAGTCAGAGGCTTGATGGCTCACTTCATCATGATGTAGAAAGCACTTCTTCCTTTAGGTTAAGGTTGGAAGAGATAGTCTGAGGGCCCTTCTAGTTTTAATCCTTTAGACTTCCTCTAGATATCCATCCCAGATAACCCAAAATCTTTGTCTAGTAACCTCTCCTTATTATTCTAAGGGCCCACTCCTAAAGAATGGCTGAGAGTTGGATCCAGTAGTCTCACCTTCCTAGGACCACAACATCCTTGAAGGTGCCTCCTTCCCCTTGAATGACTATTTTCTTAAATGACAATGAGTGATACCACCAGGGAAGGCATCTGGGGTTGTTCATTGGGAAGAAGGTCATCTGTTTTACATAGACACACCCCGATTTACCTTACATAGGATAAAAGCCTCCACTCTCCACTCTGAGCATGAACACAGTTTTAAATAGAATGTAAGCTCCTTAAGGGAAAGAACCATATTTTTGGTAATGGGCCTTTGGGCATGACCCAGTCAGAAGTGATTCAAGAGATTTGGGAGGATGTCTGGCCAAGCAGGGCACCCATCTCTCATTTGCCTACTTTAACAACAACAACAAAAAAAAACATAACAAAATAAACAAAAAAAACCTGAAATTCACACCAGAACAAATATTGGGCAATAAATCCAGTGAGAAACTATAATAAGTGCTTTCTTCCATTCTAGCACTACATAAAAAGTCAACCAAAAGCCTACAGAAAGAAGAAAAGAGGAATGCCAGGGAAGTCAGTGGTAGAATAAGCAAATAAAGAGGCATGCCCCTCTTCTATTTTCTGTGGGTTTTTGGCTGACCTTTTCTGAAACAGTGGATGAAAAAGGGTACTTATTGTAGTTGGATGAAAAGCTAGAGGGCACGCTCATCAACTGTTCAGATGACACAAAGCTGGGTGGGAGAGCTAACACAGCAAATGACAGTTGAGATCATAAAAGATCTTTGACTGGGAATTGCAAGTTTCCCCTTTTTCCTTAGTTTGATTTTATGACTTCTGAATCTTTCATACATGTATGAATGTATGAGATGAAATTCCAAAGGGAAAGTCTTGTACTTGAATTCCATAGTGAGCTTCACATTTGTAGAATAGGAGAAACAAGATTTGATAGCAGCTATGTGCTGCAGTGGACAGACTACTGGACCTGGAGTCAGGAAGAATAAAGTCAAATCTGTCCTAAGACATTTACTAGCTGTGTGGCCCTGAGCAAGTCATTTGGCCTCTGTCTGCCTCAGTTTCCTCAGTTGTTGAATAGAGATAGTAATAGCATCTACCTCCCAGGGCTGTTGTGAGGATCAAATGAGATAATATTTGTCAAATATCTGGCACATAGTAGGTGTTTATTAATAAATGTTTATTCCTGGACTTTTCAGGCAACTGCAAGGTCTTTAATGACTCATCTATGTGAATTGGCAGCCAAGAAACGAAACCTCCAAAATTCTAATCCAATCTTGGTCTGCATTAAGACATATGTAGCTTCTAGGAATTAACTCTGAGGTAACAAGCCTTCTGTACTCTGCATTAGTCAAACAACATCTGGGGTTCAGGGCAACACAACTTAAGAAGCATGTGGATAAGCTGGAGTGTCCAGAAGAGAGCAGCCAGTATTCAAGGACTGTATGAGAATCAGTTGAGGAAAATAGGCATATTTAGTGTAGAGGAGACTTGGGAGTGAGGGAAGGTGCTGGGGAAGATGTGATAACCTCCCTAGCATTTGAAGTACTGTCAAATGGAGGAGTATGTTTTGTCTGTCCTAAAAGGGCAGGACGAGAAAGGGTGAGTGAAAACTCCAAAGATGTCAATGTGGAGGCAAAGTGGGGTGGGGGAAGTTCTTCATAGTGAGAACTGTGTGTGCATGTATGAAAGATTGAGAAGTCATAAAATAAGACAAAGAAAGAAGGGGAAACTTGCAAGCCTGGAGAAGGGACAGTGTGTGTCTGTGTGTGTGTGTGTGTGTGTGTTGTGTGTGTGTCCGTGTGTGTCTGTGTCTATGTGTTAGAGGGGTGGTGAAAGCATGTGGCTGGGAGAACCAGAGACCTTTATTCCCAGCAGAAACAGAAAAGGACCAAGCTGGTCACACTTTTGGTATCATAGCTAAATGCAAGGGGAGGAAAGTTGTGGTTAGGTATTTGCCCTGGAGTAGCCTCTTAATGAAGGATCTCAAAAAACTAAGGAAATGAGTGGGAGTTACTTACCTGTTGGAGCAGTAAAGACAGAGGGACAAGTGTTGACAGGCAAACCTTTCTTGTGTCCACGCTGCACAGGCTTTAAGTTTGGGAGTTTTCTCTAGACCAAACAAAAAGATGCCCTCTCCTGAAAAAACTCAGGATAAATTAGATCAGAACACTCTTCCTTTGCCACTTTGAAGCAGCTCCTGGGGAAGAAGGGAGGGGATGGGACAGACCCTGGTAGAGAGCCAGTACCAGGGGCTTTGGAAGGCAAGGGGCCAGAGAAGAAAGAAGTTAGAGCTTTGGATAGAACACTAAAACAGGCCGCATTGGGAGGAGGTGGGAGGAAGAGGTGAGGGTAGCCAGGGAAATACAAAAGAAAGATCATCAGGACCCTGGTCAGAGGAAGGTCAGCAGGGTTTGACGGGAAAACCTCATAGACAAGGAAGAGACTCAAGGAAAGGGCTTCAGGGGCAGAGAGGGGTGGGTGAGGCTCATGGGCAGAGGCAAGGGTTAAGGAACAGCCTAGGTATGGCTATAAGTCAGGTGGAGCTAGGACTGTGGGGGTTGGAGGGGACACTGAGAAGGAGGGCCTAGGCAAAGGCATAAGACACTAAGGTTGGAGAAGAAAAGAGGTTAGAAGACAGGACTTGATCAGAGGTTGTGATGGAGCCCTAAATGCCTGCAGTCCAGTACACTATTTTGGCCCTTATACCTCTGGCTTGTCTCTAGCTACAGCTCTCTTCCAGTCACTGAACAGGGTCAGACCTAAGTGTACCCACACACTCCCAAAGCAGTCCTTTAAGGTGTCTTGGAGTATGAAGGCCCTCTAGTGCTAACTCAGCCTCCCTAAAACTAGTTCATCTCTAAGCCCTCCACTCACAACATCTTAATAAAGAATCACTGCTTCTCCTCCCCATCTATTTAATCACCAAGGCCCTCAGCCCCACACAAACATGGAATCCTATAAACACCTATCATCTCTGTACCCTCCAGACTCCTGACCCACTGAATCCCATATAAAAGGGCAAATTCCTTTGCCACTTGTTCCCAACTTAACACCCTCTATATTAACAGCTTCTATCCACTCACAGACCTTTCCTACTACTCCCCTTCTTCCTCCCACCACATACACTGGGGCCCTCTCAGATCCAGCTGTTCCCCTGATAGGGGACAGAGAACAGTGTTACCCCATCCCACAGAGAAACAGTTATACTGCTCCACTCACAATCACCCACCTCCCAACACACATAGGAGCCCCACAAATGCACAGAGGTATACACAAACCCTATCTATTTGGTTCAGGCCCCATCCTTCTAACATCTCCTTTCTCTCCTTTTGTTTTTGATCAAACTATGGAGAGTTTAAAACTAGCAACTACCACCTGCCTTCTTATTCACAAACGATGAACCAAAAGACTATCTCGATCCTGATATTCATCTCCCATATCTTATTTGTGGGGACTCTTTTCTTCCCTCTTACAAACACCCTACTTTCTACAGAATTTGCCCTTCCCATCACCTCCTCACCTCCTCTCTCTCACGTCTTCTGTCTAATCAATTGCCAAATCTTACCGTTTTATATTCCCATCTCTCCCATCCAGTCCTTTCTGTCCACTCGTAAGTATCCGGCTAGTTCAAGCCTTTATCAACTCTCACCTGCTTGGGATTTCTCTGCCTTGAGTCTTTCCACATGTCAACCATCCTACACACAATTGCTAAAGTCATTTTCCTTATGCAAAATTTGATCATGTGACTACTACTTAATCTTTCTTTTTGTTGTTCATTCATTTCTTCCATATCTGACTCTTCATTACCCCATTTGAGATTTTCTTAGCAATGTTACTGAAATGATTTACCATTTCCTTCTCCAACTCACTTTACACGTAAGAAAGTAAACAAGATTAAGTGACTTGCCCAGGGTCACATAGCTAGAAAGTGTCTGAGGCCAGGTTCAGGCTTGGGGAGATGAGTCTTCCTGACTCCAGGCCCAACACTCTATCCACTGTGCCACCTAACCACCCTACTTAATCAATCTAGTGTTTAGTAATTGCTCCCAGGACAAAAGAGAAATCACAGTATTCAGCTTTTAAAGCCGTGAACAACTAGGCTCACACCAGCATTTCAAGAGAACTGGACACTGCTCTGGATGGGCCAACACTAGCCAACAGTTATACACTCTTCCTATGTGCTAGGCTAGGGTTTGGGGTGAGTGGGACAGGGAGAGAGATGGAGGGAGGGAAGAAGACAACTTGTTCCTGTCCTCTGGGAGTCAGCCCTCCAGTGCAGCAGGAGATAAAATGATGTCAATAAGATACATTTCCTCCTTAGTACAATGAGGCCTTGGACTCTGAGCTCTCTTCTCCTGAGCCTTGTGACTGAGTCTGACTTCAGCAGGATCCAGAGGCATGTGCTTACTGACAGCCCCATAAGGAATCATGAAGAGGAAGAAAAGAGAAAAGCATCAGATGATTAATAGAAGCTGATGGGGTATAAAGTGAACAGAATCAGGGAAATAATACATATCACTACTACAACAATGGAAATGGAAAGAACAGAAATTACATCAATGGCTTTACAATTGATGATCAAGCCAGGTCACAGAAAAGAGGGAGGAAGTTATACTCCTCTCCTATCTTTGCAGAGAGATAGCAGTCTACTGTAAGATCTCTATTTGTTCGTTTGGCTGACCTACATTTCCCTCTTTCTCTTTTATTGTTTGTTTTAGGGATTCACTCTCTGGATTGCATTATAACAGATAGGAGGGAGGAAAGGAAAAAACAATATTTGTAATCACCTAGTAGTTGTTAGTCACTGTGAAGATGTGCAAATACTTTCTCATGTTATAGTGGGGGAAGACAGCTCTTGAAAGAGTGGTGAAAAGAGTGAGTAGGGTTGAGAGATCCCAGTTCCAAGGAGGAAGAATAAATGTTGAACATAAGTGCTATAAATATGAAATATAATAATAAAATTTTTGTTTTAAAAATTCTAGTTCTTGTGGGTCAGTGGAGAAGAAGACAATGAGAAGGAGTAAATCATAGGAATGGGCAAATGTGGGATTTTGTTTGTTTTTGTTATTGTGATTGGCAGTACTAACTCTTTCTCTAGGTTCTCATTCTTGGTTTCCTTTTTTCTTCCCTGTATCCCTGACACTCCCATGTAGATACTGGGTTTTGGCAGGGCAGAGATAACAGTATCTGCTACTTTAGACTGGCTCTCTCTGTTAAGAGTGGATATGAGAGTTCTGTCCTCACTAACGTGCTTCTAACATCCAGAACCAAGACACCATCTATTCCAATATTCTTCCTTTTACACCTGTACAAATCAAGGCTAAGTGATCTGCCTTAGGTCATGAAGATTGTGTGAGAGGTTGTCTTTTTAACTCCTCTGACTGGAGAGTCAGGATTCCTTGCACTGTACCAAGTTATAGGGTCCCCAGAAGCCAAAGAGACCATGGTCACTGGCTTTACCCTTCTTCTGTTCCTGACCTGGGCGCCGGCTTTGTTTTTAAGTTCAATGAAGCAAAGAGACTGGTTTGCTTACAGTGGAATGAGGTCTGAGCCAAAAATCAGGAAGGTCGACTTTAGCCTGATTCCATGAGGCTAGTTTGTGACCTGAAGTCTTTCTTTTTCCTTTCTCTGAGGTTCAGTTTCCCCATATGAGTAGCACAGGGCAGAAAGAAAAATCTGGACAGGATATTAGGGAAAGAGGGAAAGGGGAAAGATAGCAAACATTTATTAAGCACCTACTATATACTATGCACTGCAGTAAACATTTTACAAATATTGCCTCCCTCTATCTTCACAATGATAGGAGGTAGGTGCTATTCTTACTTTCATTTTATAGTTGAAGAAATTGAAGCAGACACAAGGGATTGGCCCAGGGTACATAGTTAGTAAGCATCTGAGGCTGGATTTCAACTCAATTCTTCCTGACTCCAAGTCCAGCCATCTATCAACTGTGTCACATAGTTGTAATGTATTACTATGTTCAGATGGTGTTTATAGACCTTGAGACATCAAATCTGAAAGGGAAAATAATGCATGGAGTGTCATAAGTGGGAAGGACTTTTGAGATCATGGCATTATAAGTTTAGATGGGAAAGGGAGCATAGAACTCATTAAGTCCAACTCCCTTCATTTCACAGATAAAGAAACTGAGGCAAAATGTTGTTAAATGACTTGCCCAACATCGCACAGGTTGTATGTGATAGAAATGAGATTTGAATGGAAGCCCTTTGACTCTTGTCCAATCATCTTTCCAATGAGCCATACTGTCACCTATGTCCTCAGTATTGTCTTAGGCACTAAGGAGGTACTGACAGTAGATTATCTCATCCCCCCATCTATTTAATAAAGGAGGAGCCTGGGATCCAAGGAGGAAAAGGGAATTGCCCAAAGAAACGACAGGTCAGTGGTTATTTGAACCCAGGGTTCTTAACACCCAGCACAGTTTTTTTCTATAGCTCTTAACTTTAAAATAGGATTTTAGGTTCTTCTTCGGTTCCCAATGCTGATGGTTGTTATCTCTTATTTAAATGAATGAACAAATGATTTTTTCTAAAAAAGAACAAACCTCTATACTGCATTAAAAATGTTCTCTTTCCTTAGATTTCCTAGAACCTTTTGTCTAAATCTATCCTTTGCCTCCATCATTTTGATTTTTAATTATAGCTGTTCATGAACAACTCATGACTCTCACCACATAACTTTGAAATTTCTTGAGGGAGGATATTATACTATTTTTATATTGTTGCATCACTCCCTCTGGGATATTGTTAGGGAGTTCATTGAAGAATTTTTTCAAGAACTATTTCAAAGAGAATATCTGTTTCTCCCTACTCCTAACATGGTAGCCCAAGACCCCCAATGGTGTTTAGTCCATAAAGCACGAAACAATAGATATGATTAGCTTAGAAAAACAAAACAGAACATTCTTTACCACAAACCTGGGGTCTACTTTTTGTCAGTTACAAATAGCATCCATGAGAAGAGGGTACACAAACTAATAATATGATAGTGAGGGAATATATGTGGCCATGGAATTCATAACCTCCTGGTAGCCTTTTTTTTTTAGAGTCCTCATTCATCTCAATCCTAGGGACTGTACTGTTTCTGAGAATTGCTCAGCTGGATCCTTAGTTTCTCTCTGTAGTTCAACTCTCATATGCCATATGTAAATCTCTTTTGAAACAACAGCTAAATCTCTTCTCTGCTATCTGTGTCTCTGCTCTCCTGGAAGCTGTGTCCTCCCCCAAGTGACTATCTCTCCATGTTTCACTTTTTAAATCTGTTTCTAAATTAAATTTTTAAAATGTGATTTCAAGGGAGAAGCCAATTGTGTTGGAGAGAAGCCAGGAAGTTGCCTGAGCTCTTCTCAGTTTCACTCAAAAACAATATTAAATCAAGTATCTAAAAGAATTCTAGAGGGACAGAATCCATGAAAAGATAGAGTGAAACAATTTTCCAGGCAAAGATAACTTAGAAGAGCTTCAGGAAATGTCTGTCTCACTTGGGTAGAGGGGGAGCACAATCCAGCACAAGTGGTATCAAGAAGACCAGTGGGAGGCTTTAGCCATAGCACAAATGAACAACCAAGGCCCTGTGGTTGTGAATCAGCAAGTCAGCAGCACAAGAGGTCAGCTATAAAGCCTCCAGCATCTACACAACAGGCAAACTGCCAGACAGGAACCCAGGACAAAACAGGTGTGACTGGACTGGGTTACCCCAGGGCAGTGTGCAAGTTGCCAGCACCTGATGCCCCTAATCATTAACCAAGGGAACAGGGCCCTGAGTCACAGTGCAAGAAGTTTGAGAGAGTACCCTCTATTCTCTAGGAGCAGAGCTCAACTTTTTAAAATGAGCAAAAAACAAAAAAAGAGCCCCGACCATAGGAATGTACTATGCTGACAGGGAAGATCAAAACACAAACTCAGAAGAGGATAGCAATGTCAAAATGTGTGCAGCAAAGCCTAAAAGGGGATTATGAATTGGTCTCAAGCCCAAAAAATTCTCTTTGAATAGCTCAAAAATGATTTTTAAAATCAAGTAAGAGAGGTAGAAAAAAAAAAAGAAATGAAATTAAAGTAATGAAAGAAAGTTAGGGGGAAAATGTCAACAGCTAGAAAAAGGAAGTACAACAACTGAAGAAAGTAATTCCTTAAAAAGTAGAATGTGTTAAATGGAAAAAAAAATATCCACTGAAGAAAATTATTCCTTTCAAAGTAGAATTGGCCAAATGGAAAAGGAGGTACAAAAGCTAACTGAAGAAAATAATTCCTTAAAAATTAGAATCAGGCAAATGGAAGCTATTGACTCTATGAAACACCATAACTCAGTCAAACAAAATCAAAAAATGTACAAAAAATAGAAGAAAATGGAAAATATCTCATTTGAAAAACAACTCAGTTGGAAAATAGATCCAGGAGAGATCGTTTAAGAATTATTATAGGGTGGAGACAAGATAAAGGAATAAAAGCAGGAATTTGTCTCAGCTCCTGCTCCAACCACCTCCAATACCTGTAAAATATGACTCTAAACAAATTCTAGAGCTACAGAACCCACAAAGTGACAGAGAGAAACAAATCTCCTGCTGAAGACAGCCTGGCAGGCTGACAGGAAGGGTCTATCACACCTAACTGGGAACCAAGCACAGTCCCATCTGAGCCACACAGTCCCAGAACCAGGGTGGCCCTGACCAGTGGCACAAACCAGGCTGAGCAAAATTCAGGAGAGTGAATCACCAGCAAGTGCGGTTGTTTCAAGATTTCTCAACTCATAAACACTAAAGAGAAAGTAAAAGATGACTGGGGAACTCTGTTGCAAGTGGGTGACAGAAGAGTGTGGTCTGGCCCCTGCCCCCGGGGTAAGAGGTGACAGAGGTACAGTGGCTGCAGCTGCTACTATGTGGCTACCTCTAGAACTCCTGGCCTGCAGATTTTAGGGGGACCAAGCAACCATTCAAGGAGCAATCACTCTTGCTTTTACCTGCTTGTATGTGGATTGCAGTCTTGGGTGGTGGTCCTGGAGTGTGGGGCCAGTGTGCCACAGTTTGTGGTGTCTGTAGAGAGGGAGCCCTCCTATAGCTCTGACAACATTTGCAAAAACCCTAGTGATTTGGAACACAGCTCTCTCCATTCTGGAAGCAGAGTTCTACCATGGCAAAGAGCTCGAAAGTCAAGTAACTGGCTGGCAAGATGAGCAAGCACAGGAAGCACAATCAGACCATAGAATCCTTTTGGGGGGACAAAAAGGATCAAAACATAAAATCAGAAGAAGTCAACAAAGTCAAAACTCCTGCATCAAAAGCATCCAAGAAAAATATGAACTGGTTACAGGCCATGGAGGAGCTCAAGAAGGATTTTGAAAATCAAATAAGTGAAGTGGAGGGAAAATTAGAAAGAGAAATGAGAATGATGCAAGAAAATCATGAAAAGCAAGTCAACAGCCTGCTAAAGGAGACCCCAAAAATACTGAACAAAATAACGCCTTAAAAAATAGACTAACTCAAATGGCAAAAGAGGCTCAAAAAGCCAATGAGGAGAAGAATGCCTTAAAAAACTGAATTGCCCAGATGGAAAAGAAATTTCAAAAACTCACTAAAGAGAATAATTCCTTTAAAATTAGGTTGGAGGGGCAGCTCGGTGACACAGTGAGTGGAGCACCATCCCAGGAGGGACCTGAGTTCAAATCCGGCCTCAGACACTTAACACATTTACTAGCCGTGTGACTTTGGGCAAGTCACTTCACCCCAATTGCCCTCCAAAAACAAAAAAATTTTAAAAATTTAAAAAAAATAAAATTAGGGTGGAGCAAATGGAAGCTAATGACTTTATGAGAAATCAAGATACTATAAAACAGATCTAAACAAATGAAAAAATAGAAGGCAATGTGAAATATCTCACTGGAAAAAACACTGGCCTGAAAAACAGATCCAGGAGAGATAATTTTAAAATTACTGGACTACTTGAAAGCCATGATAAAAAAAAGGGGGCCTAGAAATCATCCTTCAAGAAATTCTCATGGAAGATTGCCTTATATTCTAGAACCGGAGGGCAAAATAGAAATCAAAAGAATTCACCAATCACCTCTCAAAAAAGATCCCAAAAAGAAAACTCCTAGGAATACCATAGCCAAATTCCAGAGTTCCCAGGTCAAAGAGAAAATATTACAAGTAATCAGGAAGAAACAATTTTAGTATTGTGGAAACACAATCAGAATAACATGGGATCTAGTAGCTTTTACATTATGGGATCAAAGGTCTTGGAATATGATATTCTAGAGGTCAAAGGAGCTAAGATTAGAATCACCTACCCAGCAAAACAGAGCATAATGCTTCAGGGTAAAATATGGTCATTCAATGAAATAGAGGATTTTCAAGCATTCTTGATGAAAAAATTAGAGCTGCACAGAAAATTTGACTTTCAAATACAAGAAGCAAGAGAAGCATGAGAAGGTAAAGAGGAAAATGAAATCATAAGAAACTTATTAAAGTTGAACTATTTACATTCCTACATGGAAAGATGATATTTGTAACTCATGAGACTTTTCTTGGTGTGAGGAGAGTTAAAAGGAATATATAGATAGATAGATAGATAGATAGATAGATAGATAGATAGATATAGATATATATGGATGCATATATACATACATGCATATATATGTACATGAGGGTGTATGGGTATATAAATATATATGAGTGTGTGTACATGTGTGTCCATGTATATGCAGACAAAGTGCACAAGATGAATTGAATATGAAGGGATGACATCTAAAATGTAAAATTAAGAGGTGAGATAGGAATATATTGGGAGAAGGAGAAAGGGTAAATTATCTCCTATGAAAGAGACAAGAGAAAACTGTTACATTGGAGGGGAAGAACAGGAAAGTGAAAGGGAATGGCTCAACCTTAATCTCATTGAAATTAGCTTAAGGAAGGAATAACATACACACTCAACTGGGTATCTTACCCTACAGGAAAGTAGGGAGGAAGGAGATAAAAGGGGGGATGATATCAGGGAGGGCAAAACTGGGAAGAGGGTAGTTAGAAACAAACACTTTTGAAAAGGGATAGGATCAAAGGAGAAAATGGAATAAGTTGGGGGCAGGATAGGATGGAGGGAAACATAATTAGTCTTTCACAATATAGCTACTACAGAAACATGTTGCATAACTACTCATGTACAATTTACGTTGAATTGCTTGTCTTCCCAGTGGGTGTAGGTGAAGAGAGAAGAAGGGAATGAATCTGGAAATCAAAGTTTTAAAAACAAATGTTAAAAAAAACTTTTTTTTACATGCAACTGGGAAATAAGATATACAGGCACTGGGGTATAGAAATCCATCTTGCCCTGCTAGAAAGTTGGGGGGATGGGGGAGGATATAAGAAAGAACAGATTAGGGGAAAAAGTATTCAATAGGCTTGCTATCTTGTGATGGGGGTAGGGGAAAGATGGGGAGAAAATTTGTAACTCAAAATCTTGTGGAAATGAATATTGAAAATTAAAAATAAATTGGAAAAAATTTTAAAAGAAAGAAAAAAGTTTTTGTACAAATAAAGAACTCACTATTTGACAAAAACTGCTGGGAAAACTGGAATATAGTATGGCAGAAACTGGGCATAGACTAATATCTAACATCATATACCAAAATCAAATCTAAATGGGTGCATGATCTAGGTATAAAGGCTGATACTGTAAGTAATCTAGGAGGGCAAGGAATATTTTACCTGTCAGATTTATGGAGAAAGGAAGATTTTATAACCAAACAAGAGTTAGAGAGCATTATAAAATGCAAAAATCAACCCGGATAATTTTGATTAATTACATTGAGAAGTTTCTGTACAAATAAAGCAAATGTAATCAAGATTAAGAGGGGGAGGTGGAAAATTGGAAAAGAATTTTTACAACCAGTGTCTCTGATAAAGGCATCATTTCTAAACTGTACAGAGAATTGAGTCAAATCTATAAGAATACAAGTCATTTCCCAATTGACAAATGGTCAAAGGATATGAATTGGCAGTTTTCAGAAGAAGAAATTAAAGCTATCTCAAAGCATATGAAACAATGCTCTAAATAACTATTGATGGGAGCCGCGGAGAGAGACGGAGCCATTACACACCACAGCAGCAGCAGTCCGAGCGAGCGCTGTGCACCACCAAGATGTGCGACTTCACGGAGGATCAGACCGCAGAGTTCAAGGAGGCCTTTCAGCTGTTTGACTGAACAGGGGATGGAAAGATCTTATACGGCCAGTGTGGGGAAGTGATGCAAGCCCTGGGCCAGAACCCTACCAATGCTGAGGTGCTCAAGGTCTTAGGGAATCCCAAGAGTGATGAGATGAATGTGAAGGTGCTGGACTTTGAACACTTTCTGCCAATGCTGCAGACTGTAACAAAGAATAAGGACCAGGGCACATATGAAGACTACGTAGAAGGGCTTCGGGTGTTTGATAAGGAAGGGAACAGCACAGTCATGGGGGCAGAAATACCACACGTCCTCATCACCCTGGGTGAGAAGATGACAGAGGAAGAAGTGAAAGTGTTGGTGGCAGGGCATGAAGACAGGAACGGTTGTATCAACTATGAAGAGCTAGTCCGGATGGTGCTGAATGGCTGAGAACAAGTCTCCTTTCCACAAAGAACTCCCCAACTTTCTCAGTGTGAAAATCATCCTCTTGCTAACTACATTTTCAGGGTTACCAACATCCTTACTTCCAGCCCCCACCACATATCCTCTTTGGCCTGTTTGCTCTCTGCTTTCACCAAATAAACTTGCTATCAGCTCCTAAAAAAAAAATAAATAAATAACTATTGACTAGAGAAATGCAAATCAAAACAACTCTGAGCTACCACATCTCATCAATCAGATTGTCTAAGATGACAAAACAAGAAAATGATAAATGCTGGAGAAGATGTGGAAGAGTTGGAACACTAATGCATTGTTGGTGGACTGGAGAGCAATCTGGAACTATGCCCAAAGAGCTATAAAAAAGCCCATACTCTTTGACCCAGCAATGCCACTTCTAGAGGTTTCTCCCAAAGAGATCATAGAAGTGGGAAAAGGATCCATATGTTCAAAAATATTTATAGCAGTGCTTTCTGTGAGGGCAAAGAATTGGAAATCGAGGGGATACCCATCAATTGGGGAATGGTTAAATAAGCTGTGGTATGAGCATTTAATGGAATACTATTGTGCTATACTATTGTGCTATAAGAAATGAGGAGCAGACAGACTTCATAATAACCTGGAGAGTCTTATTATATAAAGTGATGCTGAGTGAGGAGAGCAGAACCAGGAGAACTTTGTGCACAATTACAAACACATCATATCTGTGATAACTAACTTTGATAGACTGGGTTCCTCTCAGCAATGCAATGTTATAAGACAACTCCAAAAGACTTAAGAAGGGAAGGCAAAGCCATATCCAGAGAAAGAACTACAGAGTCTGATTGCAGATTGAAGCAAACTACTTGCTCTCTCTCTTTTTTCATTTGGTATTGCTTCTTCTTTCTCATTGTTCACTCCATTTGGTTATAATCCTTCTTTACAACTTGACTAATGTTTGATGTGAAGGTATTTGTAGATCCTATATTTGATTGCATGCCGCCATGGCAGGGGGGGCTGAATGGGGGGAACAGGTAGGAGAGGGAAGGAGAGAAAATTTGAAACTTAAGGGATTGTGGAACTGAATGTTGTAAACTAAAAGTAAATAAATAATTTTTTAAAGATGTAAAAAGAAACAAAGAAAAAAATTAAAAAGATCTTTGCCAAAACAAAAAAAAACTTCTTAAAATAATAATTTAGAACATTTTTTCATGTGACTATCTATAGCTTTGATTTCTTGTTCTAAAATTACCTCTTCATATCATTTGACCATTTATCAAAATCATCCATTTTATATTTCATAATTCTCTCTATCTTTTGTTTGGTCATAAATTCTTCTGTTCTCCATAGATCTGATAGATAAGCTACACCTTACTCTCCTAATATGCTAATGATATCACACTTGGTGAAACATTCTGTTATAGATAGTACTTAGTACATAATACTTAGATTAAAGTAAAAAAAAAGCTGAAAAAGGATGATGCTATGATATCTTCTTATAAGAAGCAGTGAAACAATTCCAAAATTATTTTTTAAAATATTCATTATAGTAACATTCTGCACTCTTACAACTTTTTCAACTCAAGAATTTCATACTAGTTACTTTAACCAATTTATGTGCTTGAAATACATAAAACAAGAGATTGTTTTTAAAGTGCTGTGTCAGATTGAGGAGAAAATGTATTTGGTTTGAAATTATTTGCACAGAAATAAATTTCCCATTCTATTTATTTCAGCATCCAGATTCTTTTATAAAGTATGAAACCTGAAATTACAAGAGATGTTATTTAGGTTTTTTGTTTCTTTTATTTCTTAAGCAGACTACTTGCCATATCCAATTTTGGTTATTTCCAACTGCTGTTATTTATGTTATAATGAGTATCTATTTTTTCTGGATTAATTCACAGTTGTGAATTGTAAATTGTTGTGGTACTGCTCCACCAGGAGAGATTCTTAATTGGAAGCAGAGAATGAAGTTAGTCAGCCAAATGAGGACCAAAGGAAAAGAGTTTGTGTCACATAACAGTCTCATAATATACACTCTGGATCCTTTTCTCCTCTATTTGAGATCAAAAGACCAAGTTATCCCAAGCAATAGTGATTTTTTAAAATTAATTTATTTATTTTTAATTCTCAACATTCATTTCCACAAGATTTTAAGTTACAATTTTTTCTCCCCATCTTTCCCTTACCCCCCACCCCAAAATAGCTAGCCCACTGTATACCCCTTCCCCCAATCTGTTCTCTCCTATATCCCGCACCATCATCCCCTTAACTTTCTAGCAGGGCGAGACAGACCTCTATACCCCAGTGCCTCTACATCTTATTTCCCAGTTGCATGCAAAAATAAACATTTTTTAAACATTTGTTTTTATAACTTTGAGTTCCACATTCTTTCCCTTCCTCCCTCCTCACCTGCTCCCACTAGGAAGACAAGCAATTCAATATAGGTTGTACATGTGTAGTTACCCAAATCATTTCCATAGTTGTCATATTATAAAAGACCAACTATATTTCCCTCCATCCTATCCCACCCCACCACTTATTCCATTTTCTCCTTTGATCCTATCCTTTTTCAAAAATGCTTGCTTCTACCCTTTCCCATAGTCTGCCCTCCCTTCTATTATCCAACCTCCTATTCCCTACCCCCCTATTTTCCTGTAGGGTAAGATACCCAATTGAGTGTGTATATTATTCCCTCCTTAAGCCAAATTCAAGGAGAATAACATTTTTCCATTCCCTTTCACCTTCCTGTTCTTCCCTTCCATTGTACCCATTTTCTTCTGCCTCTTTTATATGAAATAATTTACCCTAATCTATCTTCTCCTTCGTCCTCCTCCCCATAAATTCCTCTCTCACCTCTTAATTTTATTTTTTAGATATCATCCCTTCATATTCAACTCATCCTGTGCCCTCTGAACATACATATGACCACACTCACTTATATATTTATATACACATACACCCTCCTATACATACATATATATACACATATATTCCCTTTAACTATCCTTATACTGAGAAATGTCTTATGAGTTATAATTATCATTTTTCCATGTAGAAATGTAAATAGTTCGACTTTAATAAGTCTCTTATTATTTCTTTTTCCTGTTTACCTTCTCATGCTTCTCTTGCTTCTTGTATTAGAAAGTCAAATTTTCTGTTCAGCTCTGGTTTTTTCATTAAGAATACTTGAAAATCCTCTATTTCATTGAATGACCATATTTTCCCCTGAAGCATTATACTCAGTTTTTCTGGGTAAGTGATTCTTGGTTTTAGTCCTTGCTCCTTTGACCTCCAGAATATCACATTCTAAGTCCTTCGATGCCTTAATGTAGAAGCTTCTAGGTCTTATGTTTTCCTGATACTCAAATTGTTTCTTCCTGACTGCTTGCAGTATTTTCTCCTTGACCTGGGAACTCTGGAATTTGGCTACAATATTCCTAGGCGTTTTCTTTTTGAGATCTTTTTTGAGAGGTGATTGGTGAATTCTTTCAATTTCTATTTTACCCTCTGGTTCTGGAATATCAGAGCAATTTTCCTTGATAATTTCTTGCAAAAGAGTGTCTAAACTCTTTTTTGTATCATAGCTTTCAGGGAGTCAATAATTTTAAAATTATCTCTCCTGGATCTATTTTCCAGGCCAGTGCTTTTTCAAATGAGATATTTCACATTGCCTTCTATTTTTTCATTTGTTTGGGTCTGTTTTATAGTATCTTGATTTCTCATAAAGTCATTAGCTTCCAATTGTTCCAGTCTTATTTTGAAGGAGTTGTTCTCTTCAATGAGTTTTTGAAATTCCTTTTCCATCTGGCAAATTGTCTTTTTAAGGCATTCTTTTCCTCACTGGATTTTTCAGCCTCCTTTGCCATTTCAGTTAGTCTACTTTTTAAGGTGTTATTTTCTTCAGTGTATTTTTGGGTCTCCTTTAGCAGGCTGTTGACTTGCTTTTCATGATTTTCTTGCATCATTCTCATTTCTCTTCCCAATTTTTCCTCCACTTCTTTTACTTGATTTTCAAAATCCTTCTTGAGCTCCTCCATGGCCTGTAACCAGTTCATATTTTTCTTGGATGCTTTTGATGCAGGAGTTCAGACTTTGCTGTCTTTCTCCTACTCAATGCCTTGATCCTTTTTGTCCTCAAAAATATAATCTATGCTTTGATTATGTTTCCAGGCCTTGCTCTTTTTGCCAGTCAATTACTTTACTTTTGAGTGCTTTGCCATGGTAGAACTCTGCTTCCAGAATGGAGAGAGGTTTGTCCCAAATTACGGTGGTTTTTGCAGCTGCTGGAGCTATTAGTTGGGCACCCTCTCTACGGACACTACGAGCTCTGGCTCACTGGTCACACACCCCAGGACCACCACCCAAGACTGCGATCCAGATCCAAACAGGTTAAAATAAGAGTGATTACCCTCTGAATGGTCACTTGGTTCCCTGCAATCTGCAAGCCAGGAGCTCCTGAGACAGCCAGGCAATGGAGGCTACACAGCCTGTGCTCCTCTGCCACTTCTTGCCCCAGGGGCAGGGGTGAGACCGCACTTTCAGTCCCCCTGTTCCCACAAAGTTCCACACTGACCTTTTGGCATTTATGGATTGATAATTCTGGAAACCACCACAGCTGCTGGTGCTTCTGTCTCCTGAAGTCTTTTCTGGGCCCGCTGCTGGTTGGGGCAGTGCTGGAGCCAGGGACCACTCAGCTCACATGGGACTGTACTCAGCTCCCAGCCTGGCGCAATAGGTCCTTCCTGTCAGCCTGCTGGACTTCTTTCAGTGGGAGCTTTGTTATTTCTTGTCTCTTTGTGGGTTCTGTAGCTCTAAAGTTTGTTTCAAGTCATTTTTTTACATGTATTGGAAGTGATTGGAGGGGAGCCTGCACCAAGTTTGTGCTTCTGCTCCACCATCAGCTCTGCTCCCAAGCAATATTGATTTTTAAAAAGAAGCATAACCATTTATAGGAACATATTTTGTTGTGCTTGCCTTAAGCAGCCTACAGGTAAAATGCCAACCTAAATAAAATGATAACCTGAAGAATGAAAATAGGAAATGGATATCTGTTGATATGATAGCACTTATTCATTGAATGTGGGCTGAATCACAGGACAGCTACATCCTGGTTAGAGTTAATGTTATAATACTATAGATACCACCAAGCCAAGATATCCCTTTTCCACAAACCAGACTACTTTCTTTTACAAAGGCAATTCTTAGATCACTATACTTTACTGGAACACCTTAGAGTCCCTTAGTTGCATAGTATTGGTTTGGTTTCCCAAAGATTCCCTCTCCGTTTCAGTACTATAATTTTCTTTTTATTTATAAGCAAAAAGAATACTAGAGATATACAAACAACTTCCTATTGGTAACTTATAGTAATATAAGTGACCCAACAACATAAATATTAAACATAAGGAACTTATCTACAAACCTTCTTAGTTCAATAGTCAAATTTGTAGCTACTTTTTACTTTCATGGGAATTTAAGAACACAGATAAGCATCTTGAATCATGAACAGAAGTACTAGCATTAAGAATTTCCATAAAAGTGCTTTTCAGGGCTCATAAGGGAAACAATTACTTTGAATTTCCTGGTTTAACAGGTTTAACTCCTGTACATTCTATAGGAAAAGAAATTAAAAGAACTCATGTAGAGGAAAGAAAGCAGAACCAAGAAACATGTTTCATGGAAAGAAAATACCAAAAAAAATTTAAATTAAGGCAATAAATAACATTAATCAGAAGACTGGTTGAAAGGTTTCAGGTGTGGAGTAGTTTCACTTGCTTAACTGTTTTTGTTATGAAGAGAGGGTAGAGGAGGACCTATGGTGAAACACTCTGCTAGTTTCTTGATAAAGACAAGAAAGAGGAGGAGCATAGAGTGAGACATT
>JAQQSU010004240.1:0-14137 GCA_028627135.1 Pseudochirops cupreus
TCAAGGGAGCTTGGATTAAAACCAAGAATCACCTACCCAGCAAAATTGAGCATAATGTTTCAGGGGAAAATATGGTCATTCAATGAGGTAGAGGACTTCCAAGCATTCTCGAGGAAAAAACCAAAACTGAATAGAAAATTTGACATTCAAATACAAGAAGCATGAGAAGGTAAACATGGAAAAGAAATCATAAGGAACTTATCAAAGTTGAACTATTTACATGCCAACATGGAAGAAATGATAATTGTAACTTATGAAACTTTTCTCAGTATGAGGATAGGTGAAAGGAATATAATTGTATATATATGTATACATACACATATATCTAGACAGGAGGGTATATATGTGTGTGTGTATATGTGTACATAGACAGAGGGCACAGGATCAACTAAATAGGAAGGGATATTTTAAAAGGTGACACTGAGAGATGGGAGAGGAATAGAATGAGAGGAGACAGGGAGACAGAATGGGGTTAATCATCTCATACAGAAGAGGCAAGGGATAACTGTTACAATGGAGGCGAAGAACAGGAAGGCAAAAGGGAATGGGTCAACCTTACTCTCATTGAATTTGGCTTAGGTAAGGAATGACATACACTCTAAATTGTGTATCTTGCCCTACAGGAGAGTGGGGGGAAGGGGATAAGAGGGGAGATGATGGAGGGGAGGGCAGGTTGGGGGGGAGAGTTGTTAGAAGCACACACTTCTGTAAAGGGACAGGGACAGGGTAGAGAATAGAACAAGTCGGGGGCAGGATAGCAAGGAGGGAAATATAGTCAGTCTCTCATAATATGTCCATTGTGGAGATGTTCTGCATAACTATACGTGTATGGCCTGTATTGAATTGCTTATCTTTCCAGTAGAGGTGGGTGACAAGGGAGGAAGGGAAAGAATCTAGAATTTAAAGTTCTAAAATCAAATGTTAAAATATATATGTGTATATAAATATATATCATTATTATCATTATTATTTACATGCAACTGGGAAATAAGATATACAGGCAGTGGGGCAGAGAGATCCATCTTGCCCTACCAGAAAGTCAGAGGAGTGATGGGGGAGGATATAGGAGAGAGCATATTGGGGGTGGGGATATACAGCGGGATCCGCTGTTTTGGGGTGGTGGGTAGGGTGAAGATGGGGAAAAAATTCGTAACTCAAAATCTTGTGGAAATGAGATGTAAACTGTGTAAACCAAATGTTTTTATGTAAAACGTGTAAACTAAAAATAAACAAAAGTTAATTTAAATAGTTAGTTTTTATTATATAAAATTAAAAATATGTTGCACAAATAAAAACAATGCAGTTAAAATGAAAAGGGAAACAGGTAACTGCGGGAAAATCACTGGAGCAGTTTTCTCTGATAAGGGTCTAATTTCCAATATATAAAAGAAATTGATTCAAATTTATAAGTCATTTTCCAATTCAAAGGAATGAATCAGCAGTTTTCTAAGGCATAAGTCTGAGCTATCAATAGTCACATGAAAAAAGGCTACAAATGACTAATAATTAGAGTTGAAAATTAAAGCAACTCTGAGGATACATCTCATACCCCTAAGACAGGCAAAGTTGACAAAAAGGACAATAACAAATGTTTAGAAGGGCTATGTGAAAACCAGCACATTAATACACTATTGGAACTATGCTAGTCATTTTAGAAAGCAATTTAGATGATGGCCCCCAAAATGCCAAAACCATGCATATCTTTTAACCTTCAAATAACATCTATATATCCCCAAGGAGATCAAAGAAAGAAAAAAGACTCCTACGTACAAAAATATTTATAGCTGCCCCTTTTGGGGGTGGTAAAGAACTAGAAACTTGAGAAGGGGGATGCCCATCAATTCGGCAATGGCTAAACAAGTTATGGTATACGAATGTAATGGAAAAATATTGTGTTGTAAAAAATCATGAAAAACTGTTTCAGAGAAACCTGGGAAGACTTGTATGAACTGATTCATAGTGAAGTGAGTAGAACCAGAAGAAAAATATATACAATAATAACAGCACTGCAAAGACAAACAACTTTGAAAGACTTAACTCTATCAATGCAATGACCAATGAGAAAACAGATGGTGAAGTATGCTACCCACTGCCTGACAGAGATGCGATGGATTCAAGTTGTAGAATGAGGCATCTATTTTTGGACATGGCCAATGAGAAAATTTCTTTTGCTGGATTTTGTTTTCCCACTGGGGTTAGGTTAGGTGGGAGAGAAAATAAATGTTTATTAATTTAAAAAATTAAAAATTTTAAAAATCAAAAAACAAAGTGGTGGTTCTTTCCCATCAGAAGTCAATTCATCCCCAATTGGTGAGATACCATGGAAAGCTCCAAATGAAGAACTCTCCAGGTCTGCCTCCTGCATACAGCCTTCCCAAAGCAACAACCTAAAGACTTCTGGGCCTTTTCATCTGACCAGCAACTGAACCCTTTTATATATGGTATACCCCCAATGAGAATGAGCTCCTAGAGAGTAGAGACTATCTTGTTTTTCTAATTATATCCCCAGGACTTAGTAAGGTACTCGGCATATCCTCAGTACTTGGCAAAGTACTCGGCATGTAGTGAGCATTTAATCAATGCCTTTTCCTATACCCATTCAGTGAAACTTGTAAGCAATCAGAAGTCACTTTAATTTGGGATTAACTTGGGAACATAATTTAGAGGTAGCAAGGATGGAGGGTGGGGGAAAAATGAGGTAATGAAGACAAAAACAGGATGGATTATGTGAAGGGGGGAGGGATTCCAGGCAGATGAATAAAATCTGAGAAAGGCCAAGGTGCCCTAAAGAGGAGTGGTGGTAGAGAGAATTCTGGCAGAGATAGAATAAGTACACTAAAAGGATTACTACAGAATTAGAAAGGTGGGAGGGAACCCTCTAGGGTCAGGAAGGCAGGAGAATGTTAGGTGGATGGGATGCATAAGATGCCTGAATTTTACCATCAGATTCATCCATGTCATACTTTCTGTGTGCCAGGGACCAACCAGATCTTTTTTCTTCTGGTTAGAATCTATCTCCTCTACTTCTTCTCATCTATAAAACAGCCTCCAAGCA
The DNA here is from genome assembly GCA_028627135.1 of Pseudochirops cupreus. NCBI lineage: Eukaryota > Metazoa > Chordata > Mammalia > Diprotodontia > Pseudocheiridae > Pseudochirops > Pseudochirops cupreus. The sequence goes on from JAQQSU010004240.1 coordinate 3,056, forward strand.
GAAGTGGAATGAATGAGAGAATCATTCCTATGCTTACTTCTTGGGCAGAATAGGACATGCAAGATTTGGAGCCAGAACTGGGATTACATACTAGTTTTGCTATTTACTGCCTATAATCTGGAAAAATGTATTTAAATCAGCTAGCCTTCAGTTTGCTTATCAGTATAATCATGGTTAGAGTAGAGGGTTTATCTCTTATGGCCTTATCTCTTCTCTAGAAGCAAGGTGATTATAAAGAATAATGGACTTGGAGGCTAAGGGCTAGAGTTCTCTGTGTAGTTATGGGCAAGTCACTTAATTTCTTTAGGCTTCAGTGTCTTCATCTGTAAAATGAAAGAGGCAAAGGAAGAAGAGAAACATGCCAGATTGTCATTTTCTAGCTCTAAACTGTGATTCTATGAAGTGGTAATCAAGATCACTGATTTCCTTTAAGAGAACAGGGTCAGTAGAGTGGCAGGCACAGAAGCCACAGTGGAAAGGAATAAGAGGGTAAAGTGAGAGAGCATGAGAGAATGTGGCACAGCAAACTTTTCAAAGAGACTGGTCATGAAGAATGTAATGAGAGAAACAGCTAAACAAGGGTGGGCTGCTTTGTTTTTTAAAGCTAGAAGTGAGGCTGTTTGCTGGCATAGAGTAAAAAGCTGGTGAGGAGAGAAAATTGAGAAATGTTTTAAATAAGGATAACAACTATGGGACACTTAGATCCTAGAAGAAACTCGAAGTGACAGAATTAAGATACAAGCAGAAGAATTTGCCAAAGCAAGGTGAAGATGATGAATATTTCCTCTAAAACATAATGAAAAAACCACATCACACAAACAATTTTCTAGACTTCCTTTTTGGTAGATATAATTTTCATGTCACCTGAGTCTGGCTGTGTTGAGATCATATGCTCTTGTGAAAGCTGATCTCTGAGAACAGAATGCCAAAAAGCAAGGAAAAACACTGAAAGTTATAATCTGTGAAAAGACAGGAAGTGTAATGAACTATATAAAAGAAAATTAGACAAAAATGCAATGGACTAGAGTTAATTACCAAAAAAAACCTAATAAAGCATAAGAATCAAAATTTAAAACAAAAAAGGGGATATATACCACAAAAAGTGAAGCCCTGGGCCTAGGATCACTTAATGGAAAATGAAATCTATCGAAAAAAGGCGAAAAAAGAATTTGGGGGGGAGGAGGGGAAGAAAGGGAAGGAGAATTTACTTTTAAATTTTTTATTAAAATCTTTTCTTTTTCACATCATCTTCATTTATCAATATATCCTTCCTACTGGGAGACTTCCATTATAATAAAGAATAAAATCAAAAGGATGGTTAGCCAAATAGCACATCAACTAAGTTTTGACGTATCTTCAACAAATTTCTAAGAATTCAAACTTTCCAAGTTTTACAACATAGTGATCCTCTTCCTAGAGATCTTCATTAAAAAAGCACATTTGACAGTGATAATCTCTTCATTTTTAAATTATCTAATTGGCTGGAGGCAACAGAATTATTTAAGTCAAGAAGACTGAAACAGGCTCACCTTCCCCATTCATCCAGTCTCTTCCTCTACTCTTCTTTCTTTGCAACTAGTCAAGTCCTATCTCAAGCACTTACTATGTGAGCCCTCAGCAAGTCACATCATGTCTCAGAAGATCAGTACCCTTATTTGTAAAAAAAGGAGGACATAACAGCACCTACGTCCAAGGGCTGTCTGGAGGATCAAATGTAATCAATATAAGGTATATAAATGCTATTATCATCATCCCCAAAGCTTCACACACAAAAAAACCTTAAGATCATGTCCCTTTCAATCAACAAGCACTCATCCCATGCCATATGTGCATGCTCCTCAAGGAGCATGGTCTACCGGGAATCTATGCAAAATAAATACACAGTGAGAGGGGAAGGTGAGGGAGAGGAGGAAGACACTACTCACAAGTGAGAATTTCAAGAAAGGCCTCTTGAGGTAGGTGGCCCTTGAGAAGGGCCTGAAAGGGAACCAAGGTCCAAATCAAGGCAGGAGTGACAGAACACTCCATAAAGGCATAAAGCAGGATGTGCTATGAAGAGAAAGCAAGAGTCAGTCAACTGACAAGACAGAAGGGGTAGTCATGTGTAGCCAACCTGGAAGTCAGGCTTCAGCCATGCGGGGCTTTTAAAAGGAATCTGTTTTACCTAAAGGCAATCAGGAACCAATGAGGCTTCTCTAGCAGAGGAGTAGCATACTTAGACTTGTGCTTTAGGAATATCAATGTGGCAGGTTGGAATGTAGAAGATGCAAACAAATTTGGACGCAAAGAAACTATACTGCAACAATCCAGGGATGATGAAATGCCAAATTAGGGTGCTTGTGAACTGAGTATTGCACAGTGAATAGAGCACTGAGCCTGGAGTCAGGAAGACTCATCTTCCTCAGTTCAAATCTAGTCTCAGACACTTACTAGCTGGGTGACCCTGGGTAAGTCACTTCACCCATTTGCTTCAGTTTCCTCATCCATAAAATGAGCTGGAGGAGAAAGAGCAAACCATTACAGTAGCATTGCCAAGAAAACCACAAATGGGATCAAGAGAGTCTGACATGACTGAAAAACAAATGAACAAATGGATGGGTACCATGAGAGGGCTATAGTATGCTGTTCATAATTTCTGGTTTCTGTAATTCTGTACCCCTTTCCTATATGTATTAAGGATATGATTTTGCTTTTTAGAATTTTGTAACTCTTAAGTGCTAGCCTTCTTCATTCTGCGGAATGTGAATGGACTGCTTGCTATAGAATCTATGCATATATTACACAATTTTATATATGTATGTATGTCTTTCTCCTCTTGAATCTTTGCCTGTGGATGTTCATTCTCCCTCCCCATCTTAACCTAGCATTCTACATTTTCAAGAAAAAAAAAAACATAGGGGGCAGCTAGGTGGCACAGTGAATAGAGCACCAGCCCTGGAGTCAGAAGGACCTGAGCTCAAATGTGGCCTCAGACACTTAACACTTACTAGCCATGTGACCTTGGGCAAGTCAGTTAACCCCAATTGCCCTGCCTTCCCCCTCAAAAAAAAAAAAAAGAAAAAGAAAAAAAACCCCATAAATACTCCTATCTTTGCATATGGATGTTCATTCTCTTTCCCCATAGAATCTTACCAAGTATTCTACATTTTCATGGAAAAAAATTCTAAGTACTTCTATAAGGCTTGGATTCCTCCCTTGAAAAGATAACTCAAGGCCACCTCTTCTGGCACTTGCCAGAAAATTGGAAAGTACCTCAATACTGATACTGACAGTATCAACTATCCCATGCTTTTTGCTTTTATCCCTAAGACTCTTTGAGGTCTATCCTTCTTTACTCAACAATAATCCCACAGATAAAGTGTCCAACTAATCACAGATGGCATCATAGACAAGATTGTCTACATGTCCTTTGTTAGCCAATCTTGCATAAATCAGGGAAAATGTCACTCTTATACTCTCATTCTCCTCACCCCATCATTGCAATGAAAGATCTCAGTGTAGATCTAGAAGTGAAGGTATCGAATCACACCTTATTCCCATCCAACATCACCCTGAACACCCCTCCCCCCCAAAGAAGGGTTCATCTTTCATATCATCAGGGATAAGACTTTTCCTATTCAAAAAAGAAAAGCTGGAAAGCTATCTTTTTAAGCTGCCACAGCACAGGAATCTGCAGAATTGTCACACCATTGCCCCATTCAGAAAAGAGATCTGGAAGCCAGCAGTGTCTCACTCCTATCTCCAGCCAGCTGAAAACAATGTGCCTTAATAAATCTTCTTTGGTCAGTAAATCTTGTGCATAGGTTTCCTTTTGTCCTTCCTACTATGAACAATTGGGTTATCACATAATCAATCAGTCTTGTGGGGAGGTATTAGCTACCCAAATAATGAAATTGAAATAAGAAAGAAGGCAAAATCTCTTCCTCATTTTAAAATTCCTTAAACTCAAGAAGTCCTCATCCTAACTACTACAGTGAGCGGCCCTAATTCAAGTACAGAAAAGGGGATAGCTAGAAGTAGAACAGACAGTATTTAGTAATTCAATGGATGGGAGTGGATGATCAAGAGTGAATGAATCTAGGAGGACTACCAGGCTGCAAACCTGGGTGACTAGAATAGTAATGCTCTATGTAGAAATAAGAAATTTACTGGCAGAGCATACTGGTGAAGTGAGACGAGCATTTTTGCCAAGCCCTCCCATCACACACCTCCCACTTCCAAAGAACTTTAAAAAGCACATCTAATCAAATTTGAAGCAAGATAAACAACAAAATGTCACAATGAGTCATTTTTTCCAGCCCAGAGCAGTTTAGGAGTATATAAAAAGAATTCTACTGACTTTGGAGTGGGATCCTGGGGTGGGGTGAATAGTTGGAAGGAAGGTATGGCCTGGAGGAAGCACCAACAGCTGTGGGCCTTAGATGTGATGGCAACAGCTATGGCAGCACCAGGAACACACAGTATCCAAAGAATATTAAAGGAAGAAAATCCCTCATGAGAAGCCCCTGGGCACAAGATCAGAAGTTATTCGGCAGAACCGTCAAGCAATACCCAATTCCAAAGTGAAGAAGAATAGCTGCAATCAAGAAGGAGCACTACCTGGTAAAGGACCGGAGTGCAGAACAGGTGAGCAAACATCGGAACTCTCCCCAAATCACACAACCTTAGAAACACAAAAAACTTACAGGTGAGCTCTCAAAGGAGCAGGAGGGCATAAAATAAAGAACCCCAGGACGGACACCCTTCCAACCCCCAGAGGTGAGCACAGCCCAACTCTAACATAAAAAAGCAACTATGGTGACGGGGAAGCTCAAGATACAAAACTCCAAGACAATGACTTGCAAAAACCTCAAAGGAAAAAATGCAGATAGGACACAAGCCTAACAAGAATTTCTTTAAGCATTAAAGAAGTTTGCTTAAAGGAGCAAAATTACTATTTCAAAAATAAGACCAAAAGAGAATTAATAGTTTGGTAAAGGAGTGATGAAAACTAATGAAGAAAAGAATTCCTTAAAAAACAGACCTGAACAGATGGAAACATACAAAAGCTCATCAAAGAAAACGAAAATAACTCCTTAAAATTAAAATTGGCCAAATGAAAGCCAAAGACTCCATAAGATATAAAAAAAACAACAATAAAAGTCAAAAGAACAGAAAAGAAAAAAGAAAAACAACTGGAAAAAAATCAGGGAGAAATAATTTCAGAAGGATCGAACTGCCTGAAGGCCACAGTCAAAAAAGAACTTGCACATCCGATCTCAGCAAATTATGCAAGAAGACTCCCAGGCAGAGAAAAGACCACAAGCACAAGAAGTAAAGAGTCCGAACGCCGCGGCGCCACAGCGAGGGCGGGGACACAAGGCAGAGCAGCTAACCAACCAAAGTAACCCGTGCTGCGAGGCTGAGAAAAATCTTCCAGGGGGAACATGGGTATTTAACGAAATAAAGGATTTTCAAGCATTCCTTATGAAAAGACCAGAGTTGAATAAAGATCTGACATTTGAACACAAAATGAAAGACAAACGTTAAAAAGTAAACATGAATGAGAAATCATAAATGTCATATGATAAAGTTAAACTGCTTTTATTCCTTAATGGGAAGATGTTACATGTAACCCCTAAGAACTTTATCATCATTAGGGCAGTTGGGAATCTACTTAGAAGGCACTAGTGTGAGTCTAAAATGTTAGGATGAGCTAAAAAAAAAAAGCATAGAAGGGTGAGAAAGAGGATTCCCTGGGAGAAGGCAGGAGAGGAAAAAAGTGGGAAAAGTTTCTCACATAAGAGAAGGGAAAACAGAGGAGAAAAGTGGCAACATTTGAATCTTACTCTAATCTGAATTGGTTCAAAGAGGGAAGAATATATATATATATACATACATATATATACACATATATATATATATATTTATTCACATACACAGCTGGTTATAGAAATTCATCTTACCCAAGAAAGTACTAGGAAAAGAAGGGGCTAAGAGAAAGGGGATGGGGGAAGAGGAGGATAAGAGGGAAGGTAGATTAAATAGGGCAGTGGTCAAAAGCAAAGCAGACTTTGGAAGAGGGAACAGGGTTAAAAAATAGAAAAGGATAAAAAGAAGAGATAAGATGGAGGGAAATACACAATTAGCAACCTCAACTGTGAATGGGACAAATTTACCCATAAAACAGAAGAGGACAGCAAAATGTTTTAAAAACCAGAATCTAATACACACATACACACCAAATGGCATAGTATATAAATTCTTGAGGAAAGAGACAGTCAAACTGTTGGGCAGAACTCAATTTATCCCCTCAAACATGGATAAATCTAACACAATATACAAGAAGGGAAGGAGATCAATTATTTTTTTTAGAAAAGTTAGATATGAAAAACTTCTAGAGAATACTCAATAGAAACAGGAGTAAACTTTTTTCTCAGCTACACAGTACACCTACACAAAAACTAACCCCATATATATTAATGCATAAAACCTCACAAACAAATGTCGAAAAGCAAAAACATTAAACACACCCTTCTGGGACCATAACATGATAAAAGTCATATTCTATCTACAGGGACTTTGAAGCATACATTAAAAATTAGAAACTAAATAATGTAATCCTAGAGAATGAATGGGTTAAAAGAACAAGCCATAGAAGCCAACAGTTTCATTAAAGATAATAACAATGAGACAACACACCAAAACTTGTGGGATGCCGTCAAGGCAGTACTTAAGGGAAAATTTGTATATTTATAAACTTATCAATAAACGAAAGACCAGATTAAACTGGAGATGCAACTAAAAAAACCTATTTTAGATCCCTAAACACCAAAAGAGAAATTCTGACAATCAAGAGATTAATAAAATTGAAAGTTAAAAAATAATCACTGAATAATAAATAAAATGTTGTGTTTGATAAACCCAAAGATCCCAGCTATTATATTAAGAATTCATGTGACAAAAACTGCTGGAAAAACTGGAAAGCAATCTGGCAGAAATTAAGCATAGCTCTCTTAACATCTCACACTATATACCAAGATAAGGTCAAAATAGGTACATGATTCAGGCAGAAAAAGGTCAAGTTAGTGGAGTATGGAAGAAATTACCTTTCTCATATATAAACAGGGGGAAGTAAGAACAAACAAGACATATTCACAGGAGGTAAAATGGATAATTTTGATCACATAAAATTAAAAAATTTTCACACAAACAGAACAAATGCAGCCAAAATGAGAAGAAATGCAGGAAACTGGGAGGGAAATTTAGCAGCAAGTTGCTCTGATAAAGGTCTCATTTCTCAACTATAGAAGTTCTCAGAGGAAGAAATCAAAGCTATCAATAGTCATGAAAAAAATGCTCAAAATCAGAAATAATTAGAGAAATGCAAATTAAAACAACTTTGAGATACCACCTCACATCCATCAAATTAGATTGGCTAACACGACAGAAAAGTAAATGACAAATGCTAGAGGGCATATGAGAAAACAGGTACTCTAATGTATCACTGGTGGAGAATAATTTGGAATTACGCCCAAAACGTTATAAAACTGTGCATACGCTTTGACCCAACAATACCTCTACTCGGTCTATACCCCAAGGAGATCAAAGACAAAAGGAAAAGAATCCATATGTGTAACAACATTTACATCTGTTGTTCTTCTGACTATAGTGAGGTGATCCCATTTGGAGTTTTTCTTGACAAAGTTGCTGCCAATTTCCTTCTCCAGCTCCTTTTACAGATAGGAAACTAAGGCAAATAGGGTTAAGTATCTTGCCCAGAGTCAGAAAGCTTTTAACTGTCTTGACATCATATCTGATATCTACTATATTTGCCCCCCAACAACATCTATAGCAGCTTTTTGTGGTGACAAAGAGATCCAAGAGAACCCTACCAACTGGGGAATGGCTGAACAAACCGTGATACCTAATTGTGATGGAATACTATTGTGCTAGAAGAACTGATGAGAAGGGAAGTTTCAGAAAAACCTGCGAAGTCTTATGAACTGACACACAATGAAATGAGCAGAACCAGGAGGTTCTACAATCAACTGGTAAAGACTTAGCAACTCTAATAATACAATTCCAAAGTACTCATGATGTAAAACTCTACCCATCTCCAGATAGAGAACTTGATGGACTCAGAGTGTAGACAGAAGCACACTGTTTTTTCAATTAATTTTTTTTGCTTTTTTTGGGGGGGAGAGTATAAGGGACATGGATAAAGGAATGTTTTGCAGAAATTTATATGTATAATGGACTTCATATTTCTTGCCTTCTCAATGGATGGTAGAGGGGTCGGAGAGAATTCAGAACTGAATAAAAATAAATTTTAAAAACAAGTGTCAAAAATGAAAAATAAATTTAATAAATTTAACATAATAAAGATGAGGTAGACAGGAAAAAAAATCATGTATTTTCCCCTATAATTACAAATAACCTTTTTTATTTAGCTTTGTTGTTGTTCAGTCATTTCAGTTGTGTCTGACTCTTCATGACCCCATTTGGGGTTTTCTTGGCAAAGATAACGGAGTTGTTTGCCATTTCCTTCTCCAGATAAGGAAATAGAGGCAAATAGGGTTTAAGTAACTCACCCAGGGTCACACAGCTAGTGTCTGAGACCACATCTGAACGCAGGTCAGGTCTTCCTGACTCCCCACCACTCTATCCATTACACCACCTAGCTGCCCCTCTTTTAGATTACCTATTACTAAAATTGACAAGTAAAATATTTCAAAACTGCTGTGGTAATTTTAATTCAAGGCAGTAACTGAAAGAAAAAGCTAAGTTCCTTGAACACGTATATAGCTCTACTCTACTGCAAAAAAAAAAAAAAAGAGCCAGGAGGCAGGGATATGGGGCTGGAGTTAAGGGAAAAATTTAAGCTGATTTTCTGTTTTTATATCCCCTGTATTGCCTCCCAATGATCTTTTGAGATATTCTTAAATTATTCTAGAAAAAAAGCTTTAATCCACTTTTTAAATTATTTTTTCCAGGGGTGGTCAAGATGGCAGAGTAAAAGCAGTTGAGCTCTTGCTCCAACTACCTCCTATATCTGTAAAATTGTTTTTTCTAGGAGTTTCTTAACAACAGTTGAGATGTGTCATATAAATAGGAGTTTTAATCAGTTACTTAGAAGCAAAATCTCTAAGAATCTGTTTTTGAAAATTTTCAAACCAACAAATTCAAGGAATCTGGCTTGTCCTCTCTTTCATTTTAACTCAAAGCCCTCTGTAACAATAACCAAGCCTCTTCACCTGCCCCAAACCAGTCAATTCTTCATATGACAAACACGATAAAAAATGGTTAAAGAAATAGAATTTAAAACATAGGGAGACTGAATCCAATTGAAATCATGGGGCAATTTTAAGGAAAAGGATAATTCTGAACATCTATGATTTAACTGGTTTATCACAGAAAAGACCTACCTTTATCCTTTCTATGAACAGATCCTCCCCATCTATGGGGGTCCATGGAAGGCATTTTGCCTCTAACACCATACTTGCAAGCAGATGTGCCTTACTCAATCTTCTATCCAAGCACGGCAGCTGACACACAGTTTGAGAACTGGTGGATCATGTCAAACAATGGGTACAGCAAAAGGCTAAGTAACAATTGGCTGAGGCTGAAACCTGATGTAATTTTGGCTTGACAGAAATTAGTGGCCAAAACAGACTAATTTAACAAACTTCAAATGTCACTTTATCCTGACTACTTTAATGCTTGTTATCACTCAAGTCAGATCTTTTATCTACAAAACTGGAATAATAAAACCTTCAAGTATTCGAGTTACAGAGTTGTTTTGAGAATCAGATGAGACAATAATGTATGCTCATCAGAAATAACAGTTATAATAATATTCTGATTAGGTTTGATATAGTCTGTTTAAGTCCAAACAAAAATAAACCCCCAATAGACTTCTCTTTGTATCAGTATTTCCCACTTTACTCAAATGTAAGATCTATTAAGAGTTTTTACAAAAGGACTAATTTCTGTAGTTCTCATCAGCATTTTCTGGCTTTGTTCTATGTTATATAGTTAAAGTAGGAGGCTCACGAACATTTATTTAGTACCTCCCATATACAAAGCACTGTGCTAGGCTATGGGATGACTAAAACCTACTGGCTAGAAGCCACAAAAAAAGGCTTCCAAGATGACAGGAGAGAACAGGGAAGATAAATAACAATAAAGTCCCTACTACTGGCCAAGTGACACAGAGAACATTCTAGGCTCATCAATTCTACAAAGTGAAGAATGAAAACAGACATTAAAGAATCTTTTAGACAAAAGAAAACCAAGTATATGCTGCATCCATGCAAGCTTAAATATGGTTAACTATAAACACACAAGATTTTCTATCAAGGATTCATTACTGCTTTCCAAAACTCTGAAAATCTACAGGACATGGTAAGAGAATATACATACATGAAGGAGCACATCTGTCCCTTCCTCTCCATTCCAACTGCCATACTACACAAATCCCAATTGCCTCCAGCTGGAATTACTTCAATGACCTCTGAAATTTTTACTGGGGAAAGGGAAGGGGTCCAGGAAAGGCTTCAAGAAGAAAGTGTTGCTTAAGCATTCCTGAAGGAAACAAGGGATTCTGAGGGGCTGAGAAGTGAGGTAGGAGGACATTCTAGTAGGGGAGACAGCCATTGTGGGGAGGGAAGGCCAGTTTGGCTCGCTGCTACAGCTCAGAAGGGGAGCAATGTAGGTTGGGGCCAGGCTGTGAAGGGTTGGGAAAGCTAAACAGAAGAACTCAACAACACCACAACAGCCAGCATTTATAGCCCGCTAGGGTTTGCAAAGCACTTCATACATGTTATTTCACTTGATTCCTCACAACTCTGAGAGGTAGCTACTGTGGTTTTCACCATTTTACAGCTGGGGAAACTGAGGCCTAGGGAGGTTAAGTGACTTGCCAGATCACACAGCTAGTAGGTGTCTGAGGCAGGATTCTTAACTTTGCCTCTCCTGCTTCCAAGTCTAATACTATATCCACTGCACTGTCTGGCTGCCTCATCCTAGAGACAATAGGGAGCTACTGGAGTTGGTCGAGTAGGGAAGTGCTGTAGTTAGCTCTACACTTTAGAAAAATCC
>JAQQSU010004241.1:0-14137 GCA_028627135.1 Pseudochirops cupreus
ATTGTGAAGAAAAATCATCCAAGGAAGATATTTTAAAGCCATAGAAGAAAAGGCATAATATTGTCAACTTTAATGAATTTTTAGATTAAAGACAGAATATTGAAAAAATTATTCTGTGAATGGCATGTAAAAGTCCAAATCTTCTCTCCCTCAATTTAGGCTTCTAAGATCCAGCTACAGACTGGAGTTTATAGTCTCAGGAGGCATTTTGAAGAGGAAGAAGGCAAAGCCTTGGATTTTTATCTTTCTAAACTGAGAATAAAGGCAGTTAATAAAATCTATGCTCCCCTTTCTCAAATCTTGAAGTAGCTAATAAATGCATTTAAAAAGACCTCTGTTAAAGGGCATGCATAGACAATCAAACACAATCCCAGAAAAATTAGAGTGCCTTCACAAGTCTCCTATATTGTCTTCTTGCATTAACTCAATTTTATGTTTCAGTATTAAGAGGGTTTGAAACTAGGAAACACTTTAGAAATTTCATTTCTATAAAATACAGAACTGTCCAACTGGGTCATTGCTGTAAAATATGAATAAAAGGAAACCTTTAGACCTCATTCTGCTCACACATGCAGGTACTAATGATATAGCAAGATCAGATCCTGAGGCAAATGAAAGAAATTCTAGGGAAAAGAATAAAGGAATCAGGGACACAGGTAGTGTTCTCTTCAAACTTTTCAGCTAAGGGAAGTGACCTTTTGTAGGAGAAGCTAAACTTGAGGCTGCAAAGGATTTTTTTTTTTTAATCATTCTTGAACTTATTATTCTAGAAATGAAATCTAGGAAATGTTCTTCCCCCATGCAAAGAAACTAATAAAGAACAGGTCCTTCAAATATTATATATATTGTATTACACAAGTATGTATATGTGTATTGATTGATAGGTATCTATACACATGCGTACTGCATATAACATAATATTCATGCCTCTATCTCTATCAATCATATACATTATATATATACAAACACATGCATTTCAAATTTTGAATTTTAAAAAATTCTTTTTTATGATAGCTATTTTCAACCTCCATATTTTCAAATCCTACCCAACAAACTGGGGACCATTCTCTAAAACTCTTAATTCATGTTTCATATTTACATATCTAACATATTATGAAATACAATATTTATATATGTGTAAAATATTATGTAATATATTCACAACAAACATAGTTTGTAACAATATATTTTTATAAGTATATATTTATATCTGTATGTGTGTATCATTAAGACCTTTAGAGGATAACTGCAACTTGCTGGGTAGAGAGCTCCCTATGAAGAAAGATTTATAGAAGAACTTGGAAGGCACCCAGAGAATGAAAAATACAGATGGATGCAATCAACTATTATTACAAAGAACTTTCTTGTGATAAGAACTAGCCAAGATTGGAATTGCCTATCTGAGAGAATAGTGTGTTCCCAGTCTTAGAAATGGTTGAAACAACAGCTAGAGTATTATAAAAAAAAAAAAGATGAGTTGTATATGGTTTTACTCAGAGCATATTGGAGTTTGACTGAAGGTTTCAGAAAACCCCAAAATACTGAGAAAAGAATGGGAAAGAATGCAAATGAAACCCAAAAGTGCAATCATATTAGTTGACATACTGAAGGAAATAAAAGTGCATGGCCAAAGAAACTAGAAGCTTTTAAAAATTTACATTTTATGTGTATATAATTGTGTTTGTAATGCACATATAACAATGAATATTATATGTCTTCTAATATCCTTTCCAGCTCTAATCATGTAAGATCCCTGTAGGGGGGATCAATTTTTCCCTCTTTTGCTCCTTCATTCCTTCTTCCCAACCTTCCTTCCATACATGCTTGTTTAATTGGATTGAATAATTTCTCCTCATTTTCCCTCCATAAGTTTGCTTACTATGAGGATGTCACGCTTCCATCAATATTCAAGTAACACAAAGATAATAAATGAATTTTCTAGTTAAATAATATTAATTATTGTTCCTTTAAACAAGTATAATATAACATTCTTCCCAATTAGAAAAAGTAATCTATTTATTTTTAAAAAGGGGAACATGCAGTATTTGAAATATGTGAGGTATTAATGTAACTTACTATATTTCTTTCTTAGGAATTTTTTCTCTTCACTATCAATCTTCTGATGTAACACACTAATAAATCATCACTGTGACAACCCCCTGATGATATCTTACAATAATATATCATCAGAACAACTGTGATAAGAGCTGTCAGTATGGTGATGTATTAGTCTGACCCATCATAAGAACACATTCAGTGTTAACTCACTCCAAAAATAAGGCGAGTTCTTTCAAGAACTGAAACAAAATGAAAGACACATAAATGACAACTTGAACTATTAAAATAGAATCCCAGAATTCAAGAGGGAGAAGGAGTTGAAGAGATTACTGCATCCAAATCCCTTACCTCAATACCCTTGATGGAATAACCAATGTGTCCATCTAGTTCTACTTCAACTTTTCCTGTGGAAAGAAACATTTCTTTTAGAGATAAATCATTTAATTTTACAGTAATTCTAAGTTTGGGTAAGTTCTCTCATATAGCCAAACAAAATCTGTATCCTTCTAATTTTCATCCACTAGTCTGAGATATTGTTGTGGTATTATGCTGAATAAGCAGAATCCACTTTTCATGGGATACCTTTTCAAATATATGAGTATTTGAATAATAGCCTCAGTGTTTCAGTTATCTCTTCTCCAGCTGAAACATGTCTAGTTCATTCAACGTACGATGTCAATTTTTATTGTATCAGCATTTAGACTACCTTGTAGTACTGTCCAGGACTAAAGGTAAGGTCTGCTGTTAATCACAATATGTGTCCAAGAAGAAAGTACCTGAAGGGAAGAACAGTAGTTTGAAAGGGTCACAGTCTCTTGTGCCACTTTCAGTGAGAGAGGTACTTTATCCTATCCACTATTTCTCAACCCTAGGCAAGCAAGTAATGAAGAACTTAACTTCATTTATAAAATGTCAATGTATGGAGCTTTCACATAATATCTTTACCAACAAAAGTCTTCCTTATAATAACCGTGGGTTATTGGGATACATTTTTAAAACCTTCTTTTCTTACCACAAAATTAATGGGTGCTGAGGTAGATAGACAGATAAACAGACAGACAGACAGACAGATAGATAGAAAGATAGATAGATAGATAGAGAGATAGAGAGATAGATGTATGGATAATTTAAATATGGTATTAGAAAAAGAGTCTTCTGGAAAAAAATCTTTTTATTTTATATTTATATATAATTCATATTTATTTATTTATATTATTTATATTTTACTATATTATTATATATTATATTATTATTTATTATATTATCATAATTATATATTACATAGTGTTATAATATCTTATACTAATATCTTATATATTATTATTATATATTATATTATTTATAATTCACCTATTAGAAATGTTTCAGGGCACAGAAATATATCATGATACTTTCCTTAAGCACACTGATATGAAGATCTTTAAGATTAAAGATCCCTGAGGTTAGGCCATTTTAACCTTCTTTTATGGGTCATGGACCCCTTTGGCTTGTGAATTCCTCAGAAAATTATTTTAATGAATAAAATAAAATGAATAGGGTTACAAAGGAAATAAACTATATTAAAATATTAATTGTTTCTCTGCCTGTCTCTCTCTTATCTATCTAAATTTCATGTGTTCCAGATTAAGAAAGCCTATTCTAGAGGGTCATTATTCAATAGCCTTTCTATTCCATTTTTCCACTTTAATTCAAACAATCTTCTTTCATTATTGATACCCAAGAAAGGAGTTTCAAGGACTCAGTGTAATGTTATACATAGAAAGAATAGTGTAAAATGATTTGAAGAATCTAGTGAAGTACATGTGGTGTGACCTCCAAGAATCTATTTTGTTTATCCATTTACAATATATTGTGATATTATTATACAATACTGTATGAAAAGGAACAGATACAGTTTAAAGAGTGACAACCATAGAGTCAGGAAGATGTGTTTAAATCTTATCTCTGACATACTAGCAGTTGAAACCTCAGCAATCCACTCAACTTCTCATTCTTTTAAACAATTCCCCGAGAGTCTAAGTTGTTAAGTATTCAAAGACTGCTTGAAGGAATTTCCTCACCAAGTTTCTTATACTAATGCAGTCATAATGAAATGACAGATTTAGATGGACTTCCAAAGGGAATAGAATAATACTATAAGATCCCAGTCAAAACTTCTTTTACCCATCTATTTTTTCTTTTCCAATTTTTCTCCTAGAAGTTTATGTTCTTTTTTATATACAATTTCTGTGTACAATGGCTTGGGGATTGCCCTTACATAAGAGACATTAGAACAGTAGAAAGATCTATGGATTTAGAGTCAGAAGACTTGAGTTCAAATCTCATTTGTGCATTTTATAATTCAAGTGATTTTGGGTAAGTCACTTAATCTCACTGTGTCTTGGTTTCTTCCTCTAGAAAATGGTGATGTGACAAAGACATGACTAAGGTACTTTCCAGATCTAACTTACTCTCTGATTATTTATTCCCCTGTTCTACTTATTTATGTTAAAAAAAATGCAATACCATATAATCCAGGATTGGAGCACATGGAGCATTTCTCTCCAATCTATATAATCTCTGTTGAATTTCCATGTACTAAGTGTGGATTATATGTTCAAACTACCTTCTCTGATCCTTTTTGTCACAGTGCCTAGTATATGAAAGGTGCTTATTAAATTCTCATTTCCTTCTTCTCTGATCAATAATCTTCAGTACCTCCCTATTGTGAATACACTTGATATGTTAATTCATTTCCTCCTCACACCTGAGAGGCACATGTTATCATTATTTTCATTTTACAATTAAATAAACTGAGACAGAAAAAGATTAAGTGGCATCCCAAGGGCCATACAGATAGCAATAATGCACTCTAGGCATTGGAGATAGCCAATACAAAATCATGTTATACATGAGGAACAACAAAAACGACAATCTGCCTAAACCTCAGGGACCATGTAGAGAGCAATATATACTAAAGTGGGATAAGTTGCTTGAGACCAGACAGTAATGATCTCTAACTACTAAAGACAATAGTTTATATTTGACTCTAGAAACAATTTAGTAAGGCACTGCAGTTTACTGAGGACCATGACATTTTTAGGCTCTCACTTTAAGAAAATTATTTTGTTGGCATTATACAGAATGGAATGGAGCACAGAGAGATTTGAGGCAAGGAGACCAAAGCAGAGGTCATTTTCGTAATGTAGGACAAAAAAATAGCACTGGAAGAAGGACGGTGACTGTGAGTTGGAGAGAAGTAAGTGAATACCAGAGAGGTTTGCAACTACCATCAATGACATGATTTGAGATTGATAAAATATATGGGGTTTAATGTATGTGTGAAGTCACAGATTACATTGAGATTGTGAACTGATGCTAATGGAAAGATAGAAACTTTGACAGAAATAGAGAAATTCAGAAGAAACATTTTGGGAAAAAGATAATGAGTTCTATTTTGGAAATATTAAGTTTAGGATGTCTTTGAGATGTTTAGTTTGAAATGTCCAATAAGCAAATAGAGAGGTAAGACTGGAGCTTTGATAAAGACACTAAGCATAAAGATGATATTAAAAGCATAAGATTTTTTGACAGTTGTAGGCCTTTGGAGAGAGTGTGTATAAAGTACCTAAAAATTCACTAATATGAAATAATGCTTTTTATCAGTGAGGGATAGGGGGTAGCATCCTGAAATAAACTGGTATGGTGGGGACTAAAATCTTAATTTCAGTGGTACAGGGAATTTTGACTTTCTGTCAGGTAGTGACCTTAGAATATTCTCAGAAAGATGCCTAGAAGAATGCGGTGTGTTAATCCATTTATTTTTGTCCCAGGAGCAATATGTATCAGAGACAGAACTTTAAACCAGGTTTTCTACCCTTCTATAACCTGTTCCATATCCAAGATTCCATTCTGCATCTCTTATTAGTGTTATGGATTCTAAAATAAAGTCATGCGTGGTCGCTTCATTGATAGAGAAAACTATGTGTAGAGAGTTTTGAAGTTAATTTATCTTGGTAAAAAAAAACATGATGATAATAAAAAGAGAAGACATTCTAAATTAGGAAACCTTGGTCTTTGTTGGTTGTTTAAAATGTCATCTCTGCCTGATACAAAAAAGATTTAATGTAACTGACATTCTTCATTGCTATATTTCAGCAGAAGATATTATAACTATAGAAGGAATTTTCAAGTAGCTAAGCTTTCTCCTGTCATTAGAGAACCACGACAATATCATAATCAAGCTCTGTGATGTAAAAAGAATAATTCACAGCAAGTTCTTCAGAGACCAAACTTTTTAATGGCTTTTGGGAACTAAAAGCTATCCCAAATACTTTTCCCATTGAAACTTCCAGAAGACTGCAAAGCAAAACAAAACTTACGACATTCCTGTTGAGCAATGTTATCTAGTTTTCCCTGATAGCGGCCTAATAGTGAACTTTTTTTCAATTTCTACTTTCTGCATAACCCTTCCTTTCCAGTGACATTTCCACCAATAAGATTGGTGAATTTCTGGAACTTAGTGATATATTACATTTCATCTTTTTCACTCCAACCACACTCCACAACAACCTGAAAGCAATTATTCCTTATTCATTCTTGCTCAAATTATATCACCCTGATAATTACCAAAGAGCTCCTTCTTTGTTCCATCTCTTTGCTGTTGTGTTTGGCCCCTATAAAAGTTGTATTTACTCTTTTCCTTTTGTTTTATAAGACATATACTATCCATAGACATCATATATATCTAATTCACCAGAAGAAGCATTAATTTCAGATAGAGTACATTATGGAATCAATAGGAGAGAAGTAAAAATAGGCTCCAAATTATTATGGATCAAGATACCAACTGTGGCTAACACATCTTTTATCCCTTTTTTTGTCAATCATATTATATGATAAGCTAATCACATTTTTCTCATGTGTTTTGAAATACTTGTTCAACCTCTGATCACAGGTCGGCACATGTATAGAAAGGAACTGTAGAAAATCCTTCTAGGAAAAAATAAATTCATAGCTACATTCTCATCTTGTACACCATTGCCTGATTAAATATCTGACTTCTTGTATTTCATACATTTTTCTTCCCTTCCTAAGGAGACATGTATGTTCCTTATCACTGAACTTAGTTGTTATGCTCTCTGATCTTTAGTTTACACCTTTTGCTTGCTGTACAAAGTCTCCTAACCTCATCTTTGGCATAGCCATAGATACATAATTAAACAAATAATTGTTCTTCAAGTTTTGATTTCATGTGGACACAAATTATAACTTAAAAGATTAGACGATCATCTCTGAAAATATGAAATAAACATTTTTTGAAAAGCACGAAAGAACAGATTTTAAATGACCAATCTCTGAAATAGAAATAAACATATAAAAGTGTCTAAATGATGAAAAAAATCTAAATTATTGGAATTTAAAAGTTCATTCTATAAAATGTTTAGAGAGCAATTAGTATCTGTCCAAAGTAAATTATTGTTACTGAGAGAGAATATATCTCACTAAACTCTTTTATAAGACAACTCAACATTCACAAAGTTGACCTCATTATGTTTCTAACTAAACCCTTACTTCTTCTTAATTTCCATCTTACTCTTCATGGCATGACCACAATCTCTCAGTTTTCTAGACTCATAAGCTAGCATGAAAGATACCTTGCTGGTTAACTGATAGAAAAAAAATTATATTTTTACTTATACAATTTTATATATATATAGTTGGGTGTGGGTGTGGGTGTAGGTTTGTGTGTGTATATGTGTTATGTTTTTACATAACCTAACCCTAAATTAACATTTTTATCCCATTTCTATTTTCTTTGCCTTATGCTTATAAAAAAGAAAAATGTACCGTGTCAATTGATTCACCTTGGTATTCAAAGTATTTTAAAATTCCAGACCATCTAGAACTAGGAATGATCCTAGCACCCTTCTCTTCTCTGTCACTGCCATCATCCTTATTGTTACAAGCCATCACCTCACAACTGGACTATGGCCATTGCCCTCTTATTCATCTTACTATTTCAAGTTTCTCTCTACACACTCCAATCCATCTTTCACTCAACAGTCTAATTGATTTTCCTTAAGTTCAGGCCATGTCATCTCCTTATTCAATATCTTTCAGTGATTCTCCATTATGTCTACAGTCATATAAAAACTGCTGTTAAGCATTCATAATAACCTGGTCCTCTCAATTTTTTTAACCTCATTACCGCTCCATGGTGATATGGTGACCCAAGCCTTCTTGCTGTTCTTTACACAAACCACTGCATCTCCTAAATCCAGGAATTCCCTTTCCTTTTCTTTCTTTTAAAAATAAGTTTTTCTTATTATTTTGTGTTTCTTAATACATCCAAATATCTCATGTATCCCTCCCTTTGTGAGAAAGCCACCTGATATCAAAATAGCATTTTTTAGAAAGGGAAAGAATAATCAGCACAACTGATCAATATCTCTAAAAAAATACCTGTGGGCCTCATTTAGAAATCCATTGCTCATTTCCCCCCTTCCACATGATTCTGGCTGTTCCAAATTCTTTGCTTCCTTTTATTATATAGCATGATAAATAGTGAATCAGGAAGACCTACATTTATGCATTGCTAGTAATTTACTTATAAATTTTAATATCACTTAACCTTCATGATCTTCAGTTTCCTCATCTATAAAACCAGTATAATAATATCTGTACTACCTATTACACATTATACATGGCTCTTATGAGGCTAAAAATAGAAAATGTATGTAAAGTGCTTTGCAAACTTTGCATGCTATATATATATATATATATATATATATATATATATATATATATGTATACATATACATTTGCAAATTATCATTTTTATCCTTGTTGACTGTTGTCACTGTTGCTGCACAAATCATCATGATTATTGTTCTTATGATGATCATCATTATCATCCTACTTTATTTTGCTACACTCTTCCTTTGTCTCTTCCAGCCGAGTAAGCCATATTCTGAGGATCCCTATTCTTAGAAATATTAGCTCCTGGAAAAGGACATTGGTCATAGTGGAAATAGGCTATATATTGCATAAAAATTGGCCTGGATCTGCTTTGGTGGAGTCTTCCTTGAGAGAATCCTTAAGTATGGTTGTCTCAATTAATAAGAAAGGAACCCCAGGGGAGAAAAAGATAGACAAACAGCTGGAAAAATGATTGACAAAGAAGAATTATTAATGGTTTGATGCAAATATGTCTAAGTTAGAGAGTCTGAGGAGTTTATGCTTAGCCATGTGTGGCATCTAAAAAAAGGTGTATATAAATATAGTAGAATAAATTTAAAGGGGCTTAATATTGTGGACAAGGAAAAAAAAATATTCCCGCATTATCACAGAATTTGAAAGCCAGAAGTGATCTCATTAGCTATAAAGTACAACCCATATACAAATGCCATCCCACCGTATTACATCAAAGAGGTTGCCTAATCTTTTCTTGTAATATCCAAGGAAAAAGAATTACCACTCTCTTGGTAGTCCATTCCATTTCTGGATAGACCTGATCATTTTCCTACTATCAACCTCTTTGAAATATCTGTATTTTGGTTCTGTTGTCTAGGACCATGAAAAATAAATTTAAAAAAAATTCTCCACATAATATCCTTGAAGTACCAGAAGATAGTTATCATTCTCTATCCATTTTAGTCTTCTCTTCTCCAGTCTTAGTTGAAATCCCTTCAACTAATCCACATATATCATGAACTCAAGATCCTTCACCATCCTTATTGCCCCTTTCTTGAGACTCTCCAAATTATACTTATTCTTTCTAAAAGCTTAGAAACCATAACTGAACAAAATATTTCAAATAAGGTTTGATGAGAACTGAAAACATTGGGACTATGACTTTCTTATTCCTATAAATTGTGACATATTGAATAAACCCCAGGATAGCATTAGGAAATCACCTCTCACATACTTCATCTTACAATCGAGAAAGAAACCTTCAAAATAACTGCTTGTATCCAAACCAGACTATATTTATCCCTAATAAATGTAATCTTCTTAGTTTTCATCCTAATGCTCTCAATCAGGGGTAGGAAAACTGCAGCCTTGATGCCACATGTGGCCTTCTAGATTCTTAAGTGCCGCCTTTTGAACAAATTAAAATTTTACAGAAAGAACCTTTGGGATCAAATCTTTGTTCTGTAAAATTTGAATTCAGTCAAAAGGCCACACTTAAAAATCTAGAAGGTCACATGTGGACTCATGGCTGCAGTTTCCCCATCTCTTCTCTAGATTATTAAGAACCTCTTATATCCTAACTCTGTCATCTAGCATATACAACTCCCCCTCAGTTCTGTGATAAATGCAAATTTGATGTGTTTCTCTTCCATGCCTTTATCTAAGCCATTGACACAAATGTTAAAACACTATGGGACAAAACACAAATCCTAGAGGTCATATATTCTATCACATTGACATTGAATAAATAATTGTTCCAAGTTTAATCATCCAAATAGCTCTGGATTCAAATGATTATATTACCATCTAATCAATATCTATCTTGTCCATGTGAATAGTATAGGATAATTATCAAAAGCTAAACTAGATAGGTAAACCATGTACCCTAACTTTGCCCAATCTATTCTTTAAGTCATCCAAACTCTTTATAAGCACTATTTCCCTTTGCAGTTTCTTGCCAACAATGTCTTTAATGAAAAAATGAAGAATTTTTCCAGAAATCAAACTGAATTTCTTTTCTTTTTTTTTTCGATGAGACCCGGCATTTATTTATTTATTTATCTATTTATCTATTTATTTATTTACCTTATAAAAAATTAGAAATTTTAATCTAAGAAGAAAGGGGAAAGGTGGAAAGATGGGTGTAAAGCCAAGCAGTACCAGCTTTTCAGAGGAATGCTACTCTGAACAGCTTTTAAGGTTCTGATTACACAGTATAGTGAACACTCTATTTATAATAAATCAAAGCAAAACATTCACCTGTAAATCAAAGTACAACATTCACAATGTTACAATTTATCACAGAAAATTGCCACATAATTTCTGCCACAGTGGCCACAAAGTTTTCAACAAAGAACAATCATTTAGTAACTCAATCATTCAATCATCCTTAAGGAGGTTTGCCTCCTCAAAGAACACAAAGTACAACAGTAAAAAATTTCCACTCATAGGGCACATTAGGTTACAAATTAATTACTTACTCAATCATCAATTAATAAGGACAATCATTTATTCAATCAATTATCCTTCATCATTCACTATTCAGTCATCAGAAAATCCACAGGCCCTCCACCCCTAGGTCACTAGTAAATTATAATTTTCTTAGTCAGTACACAGTATCCAAGTAAAGTCTTCTTTCAACTTGACCCAAGGTGGTCCCTCAGATTCCCTGGATGCCCTTCCATGGTCCCAGATGCTACCTGGATTCACCAAACTGTCATCTGGATTCAAAGGCAGATAGCTCCCAGGTCCTTGTCCATTTCTCTGTGCAGTTCCTGCTCCACATCAGAGCTCACAGGGTCCAGTTCATCTTAAATCCTTCACAGTCTCTGTTCCCAGGAAGTCAAGGCTTAACAAAGCCACAAACAAAGCCTTAAATCTTTCACAGTCATGCTTCCTCAGTCTTTTGTCAACTTCAGCTGGCCCTCGCACTAAATAAAAGTTTCAGCTCTTCCCAGAATAAAAATCATTCCATCCAGGTTTTCAAAATCAAAATTATTCTGAGACTGGGAGGGGCTTACCTCTTCAGCCTCCTTGGCTCCTCATCAGCCTCCCAGGCAGCAGCAGCTTTTGCCTCCAGATCCTTGTCCCAAGAAATTCTGACTCTCCCTCTCTGGGTTTTTTCTTACATATGGTATTGCATTAACTTCCTGTTTCAGCCAAACCCTTGTTATGTCAGCAACAGGGATTCATACCCTCTTGACTAATTACTAAGTGCTAAGTACCTGTTACCTTTGCTAATACAAATGGATCTTCAAATTTAAATTACATTACCATTACAATGGGACTTTATGATCTGAAAGGTGAATGTCAGACTTCAAAGTTTTGAGGGATGATGATTTATTAGCACTGTTGTAGGTGGTCAAGTAGGAATGAAGATGTAGGTATGGGAGATGAAGAGACTGACCAACTAGGAGGTCAGAATGTTTGAAACGACATCAAAGCAAATATTGTTCCCATGCATGAGGACAATATATAGAGTGGAGAATAAGACTGTGCATTTTGAAAAAAAAAAAATAGTTCTTGCAAGTCAACCTTAGTTCTTTCATCTAGAATATCTTCATATGACTGGTCATCTTTGGGATGAGATCACCACCTGCCAGTCATTTAATACCTAGTTTTGAACATCTTGAAAAAATAGGAGTTTGGTGAAGACAATAAAAGTTTAAACATGATAGTAGAATAAACTTCAAACAAGCATAACTTGATCATTGAGCACTACTGAGGAGGGTTTTTAAAATGACCTTGAAGAGCATGGAATATGTCTCTCTTCCTTCCTAGTCCAGTATGTCAGGAGCAGGAGAGGAGTGGCTAGCTCTAGAAAGATCGAAAAAGTGATATAGCATCTGCCAATGAAACTGGATTTTGTGACTGAAAAACAATAGGGAAAAAAAATTTCTATACTTCCAAAGGCAGTGGAGAAAAGAGGAAAAGAAAGAACAGAAATGTGTGAGGTTGAAAAAGCTAGTTTGGGATCACAGTGTAGAAGATGGATTAGAGGAAAATAATTTTCATCTTGAGAGACTTCTCTTCTGAACTACAAGAATTAGGAAAACAAAAGGGATGGAATTAATCATCAAAGGGTGGGTGAGGTACCATTTGCTTAGTATACTTTACTCACAGATTCAACATTTTGAATAAGGTCAGTGATAGTGGTCATTAGGAAGTGAGGGGCAATGTCAGAAGCACCAGTGGAAGGGGGAGCTACATTTTCTCTGTTCTTAGAGGCAACAGCCTTTATTCTCCTGCATCCTTTCTATGTCTCTCCTGGGTCTTGTAGTTGGAGGCCGAATTTTCCATTGAGCTCTGGCTTTTTTATCAGGAAGGTCTGTAATTCTGTTATGTCACTGAATGACCATCTCCTTGCCCAGTAGATTATGCTCAGTCTTGCTGGATAGGTGATCCTTGGCTGTAGCCTGAGGTCTTTTGCCTTCTGAAAAATCATATTCCAGTTCCTCCAGTCTTTCAATGTTGAGGCTGCCAGATCCTATACGATCCTCACTGTGGTTCCACGATATCTGAATTGTTTCTTTCTGGACACTTATAGTATTTTCTCCTTCACCCGATAGTTCTGGAGTTTGGCCACAATGTTTTGCAGACTTTTCAGTTTGGGATCTCTTTCAGGAGGTGTCTGGTGGATTCTCCCGATTTCTATTTTACTCTCTGTTTGTAGGATCTTAGGGCAGTTTTCCTTGATGAGCTCTTGGAAGATATTTTCCAGACTCATTTTTTCATCGTGATTTTCTTGTAGACCAATGATTCTTATATTGTCTCTCCTGCATCTGTTTTCCAGGTCAACTATTTTTCCATTGAGATATTTTACCTCTTGTTCTAATTTTTCAGTCTTGATGTTTTGTTTGACTGATTCTTGGTTCCTAGAGTCATTGGCTTCAGTTTGGTTGATTCTAGTTTTTAGTGAATGATTCTCCTCAGTTAGTTTTTGAAGCACCTTTTCCATTTGCTAAGATTTCATTTTTAGTTCACACATTTTACTTTTTAAGGAGCTGTTCTCTTCACTGCAATGTTTTTCTAATTTCATAATTTTGTTTTGGTAGGAGGTGTTGATTTTATCTTCTACCTCTCTAAGCCAGATTTCAAAGTTCTTTTTGAGCTCATCTAGGAATGCTTTCTGTGCCTGAGACCAGATCATAGTCCATGTTAAGGCTACAGCTTTGGGTGTGGAGTCAGTACTCTCTCCTTCTGAGTTTGATTCCTCCCTCTCACCATAATAGGATTCCAGAGTCTTTGTCTTTGTCTTTGTAGCCTGCTTTCTTACCATTTTGAGGCAGGACCTTAATCACGCCCTTCTTCTTGGGTTCCTAAGGCTTTACTGCTTAAAATTTTCCTCTGGGGCAACAATTACTGTGTTTTTTGGGTTGGGGGGGGGAGATTGGAGCAGCTGAGG
>JAQQSU010004242.1:0-14137 GCA_028627135.1 Pseudochirops cupreus
AATTATTATTATTATTATTATTATTAACTACATCCAACTGGAAATTAAGATACACAGGCGCTATGGTAGGGAGATCCATCCCGCCCTACCAGAAAGTCAGAGGGGCAAGGGGGAGGACATAGGAGAGAGCAGATTGGGGGAGGGATTATACAGTGGGATGGCTGTTTTGGGGTGTTGGGTATGGGAAAGATGGGGAGAAAATTTGTAATTCAAAATCTCGTGGAAATGAATGATGTAAATGAGAAAATAAATTAATTAATAAGTTTTAAAAAATGTAATTGGGAAATATTTAACAAAATAAATAAAAATATAATAAAACATAGGGAAAAAAAAGAATAGCTCTCCATCCACTATGGAGCTACCTCTTAAATAAAAAGAGAATAAATATAAACAAATGTACAGTAGTTATTACCTACAAGGTAGTTTGGGAGGGAAGCCACAAGTAGTTGGGAGAATCAAGAAAGGAATCTTGGAGAGAGTTGCATCTTGAAAAAGAGGGATTCTATGGGGTATAGATGAGGAGAAAGTGCATTCTAGGCTTGAGAGACAGCGGGAGCAAAGGCTTTGGAGAAAGAAGATGGAGTGTTTTACATGAGAAATAGAGAGAAGAGTTGTTTGACCAGATCAAAGAGTGAAAGCAGAGAAGTGTAGTTTGAGGTTGGAAAGGTAGGCTGGGGTCAGGTCATGAAGGGCTTTACAAGTTAAACAAAAGAGTTTATCTTTTATCCTGGATACAATGGGAACCACTGGAGTTTGTTGAATAGAATGATGTGATAGTCAGATCTGCTCTTTAGGAAAATCACTTTGGCATCAGTTCAGAGGATGGCCTGGGGAGAGAAGAGATGAGAGTCAAGGAAGTGTCAATGTATCAGTCTCCCCGACTATTCTGGGCTAGGATGACTCAGGTCACTCCTGTAACAATTTAAGTTCAATATTGGAATTAAATGAGACATTTGTAGGTCATTCAATAGTTAACAGGATGAAATTTATTTAGCCATAGCAGAAGGATATCCAACAAGAATAGGCATTCAGAACATCACTATTTAATTCATTTGAGCAAAGTTTCCTTGCCTGAGTTGTGCATTAAAATGCCTTGGCATCAGAGAGACCTCTTATACCTCACATAGACCATGGCTCTCCATGGCTGTTTTGTATTCAAGGGACCAGGACATGATGTCAATAGACTAATCTTTTCTCTTCTGAGTCAGCCATGCTTTCAGGATGGTCTTAATACCTTTTAAGGAAAATTTAGGTACTTTATGCTTTCTGCTGATAGAATATTGCAAACATCACTCAGCAGTGACCCCTCTCCTCCCCAGTACAGTTTTCCTTTTTTCCCTATTTCCTCAACCTGTGTGACCCTTTGCAAGTACCTTGCAATGCTATGTTCTTTAGTAATCATTCTCATCAACTATTTGTGTTATCTATTAGAAATTATTCCTTATTAAAATCTCAGAAATGGGTCAGTATCCCATTCTGTTATTACTGATGCCTGGAGGCCATGCCAAAGAATTAGAATTAATTCCCTATCCTAATAGGCAAGCCCACCAAGACGGTGCAAACTGCCCTGATTATAGAGGTGATAGGAACCAGACATCTCTTGTATCAGTTAGAAGGAATGATGGAGAGCTCAGAGCAGTTTGCCAGTAAAGACTATTTCTGGCACCACTTTCCTGCTGTAGTCTAAAGACCATTGCATGCTCTGGAGAGAAATCTCTCCAGTGCCTGAGATCCAGGTGTGCCCTTCCTTCATCATGACTGAGACACAGAAGTTATTGTTTGCCCTGAATCCCTCTTCACTTGTCAGTGTTCTTCTGTGCCCTGGGTCTTTGATGTCTCAAATTAATTGTTGTACCATCCTTTGTGTGATCCAAATGTACCATAATTAAGCTCAATTACTGCTTCACACGTTACTAGCCTGTCTGGTCTTTTATGCATAAGCCTTCAAGTTCCTGAAGAAACTGTCACCTCCCTTTCATCCTGTTAATCCCCAGGGCTCCAAAACCTCTGATATCTTCCCTGTGCCCATCAGTTCAAGATGCCCAGTGTGGAATTTGCAGACTTCAATAATTTAACCCCACCTTATCTACCTAATTTAATCTCCCATACTCCCTATGTCCTGGCTAGGTCAGTATCCTTACTTTATACACCTTATGTTCAATCTGTCCTTTCTTCTGTTACCTCCTTTTTATGTATCCAAACCTTACCCAGCTCTTCCATAAAACTATCTATGACCACCCCAATCCATGGCCATTTCCCTTTCCTCTGAACTCTCCTGGAAATTATATTCTAAACGACACACTTGAGCATTCCTTTTCTTGTTGTTCCTATTGTTCACAAATTGCTTCATTTATGCAAGCTTTGTTTCCCTAACAATATGAAAAGACCTCAAGGCAAAGAACTTAAGTCACCTACTTCTTTTGTGTAAATACTCTCTCCACCTCCTTACAAAGAAAGAAAGGGGAGGAAAAAAGCACCTCACACAATTCTGGGGCATCATACCATCAAAGGAGTTCAATAAATATGTTTTGGTTGATTGACCATCTGGGTTGTTTACATCATATCCTCCTGATCTCACAGAATCGGTCAACTAGGGGGGGATCTTATAAGCAAATTTCTCTTATAAAATTCTGAAATCCAAAATTCATGGGGAATTAATAGCAAATACACACAAACAAGAGTGATTTTCCAATAGATAAATGACCAGTGGATATGAATGAGCAGTTTTCTGTCTTTTTAAAGTATATACCAATCTTCTTCAGTGAAGAAATATTCATTTTTTTCTCCCTCCCATCTTCCCCAACCTCCTGGGAGTCAGGAAAAAGAAGGAAAACAAAAGCTTTTGAATAATAATGCATAGTAAAGCAAAATAGTTTCCTTCATTGTTCACGTCCATAAATATGTGTCTGATTCTACACATTAAGTCCAGCATCTCTCTGTCAGGAAGCAGGAAGCATTTTTCCTCAATGGTCCTCTGGAATCATGGTCAGTAATTCTTTGATCAGAGTTCCTAAGTCTTTCAAGGTTGTTCTGTTTTTATGGTGTAAATTATTCTCAAGATTCTGCTTATTTCACTTGGTATTATTTTATGCAGTTCTTACTAGAGCTCTCTAAAACCAACACTTTCATTATTTCTTATAGCAAAATAATATTCCATTATATTCATATACCATAATTTATTTAGCCATTCCCTAAATGATGGGCATCTCGTGAGTTTCTAGTTCTTTGCTACCAGAAAAAGAGGCACTATGAATATTTTTGTCCATATAGGACCTTTTCCTTTTCCTTGGATTTCTTTGGAGTATCAGCATAGTAGTAAAATTACTGGGTCAAAGAGTATGGGTCAAAGAGTATGGGTCAAAGAGTATGGGTCAAAAAGTATGTACAGTATAATGATCTTTTGGGGTATAGTTCCAAATTACTTTCCAGAGTGGCTGGACCAGTTGATAGCTCCACTAACAGTGGGCAATTTTCCCAAAAAAAAAATGCAAAATGTTGACAATGATTTAAAAAGCATAAATAACATTAGAAAAACAAAATAAGACAACTCTGAAATTATACTTCATATCCATCAGATTGGTAAAGATGACAAAAAAAGGAAAATGGCGATTATTGGAGAAGATGTGGGAGAACCTAAATACTAATGCACAATTGATGGAGTTCTGATCTGATCCAGACATCCCAGAAAGCTCCAAAGTCATTTAATTGTGTACCCCTTTTTAATTCACTGATGCAGCCACTAGATATATTCTCGAAAGTAAGATAAAGGAAAGAGGGAAAAGATCCATCTATAGAAAAATATTTAGGGCATCATTTTGTGGTAGCAAAGAAATGGAAGTCCATTAATTAGAGAATGGCTGAACAAATTATGGTATAAGATTGCAATGGAATATTCCTACAACTATAAGAAATGACAAAAGAGAGAGACAGATTCAGAGAACCCTAAGAAGACCTGTATGAATTGATGCAGAATGAATTGAATACAGCCAGCAAATCAATTTCTATAATGTCTACAATAACATATAGACAAAAGCTTCGAAAGCCTTAAGAGTACTCTGATCAATGCAATGACTAATCATGAGTCCAGCAGACTGATGATAAAACATGCTGCCCATTTTTGGACTGAGGTAGGGGCTAGAGGGGTAAAAGAATACATACTATATATGTCATACTATATGATATACTATAGTCAACATAACTAATGTGGGGATTTGTTTTGTTGGACTTGTTTGTTAGAAGGCAGGGATTCTATTTAGGGGTGGCAAGTACTGATGCTAAAAAGAAGAAAAGAAAGAAAAGAACATTGAGAAATTTTTGAAATGCACAGGAAAAAAAGTTGCAAAGGAAACATAGATAAGCAAGGCAGTTATGTTATTACTATGTTAAAAATCAATTTGTATTTTTGTATTTCTTTATACCAAACAAACTATACTCGCATTAGAAGTTCATAGGTTTGTATACTATTCTTTTTGTCTGTTCTTTTTTTGCAAAGGGAAATATTGGTGTTAATTGTTTGTTAAGTTCATAATTTTTTTAAGGAAAAATTTTTTCAAAGGTAAAAAGAAAAAGGACCCAGGTCCGAAGAGTTGTGTTTTAATAGGGATAGAATTAAATAAGATGCCATCTCAGTTCATTACAGGTGAGCAAAACAACAGCCCATTTCCTTTGTCTCTGTCCATAGAAGACCAAGAACAAATCATGCTCTTTGTTAATTCTCTAATTGAAACAATAAATAATCTATCCTTCCTCCTTTTTCTTACTCCCTTCAAGCACTTGTGAGGGGATGACTCCAGGAGAATTTTTCTGCAATGAAGTCTATTTTTGAATCTAATTTGGAAGGAAGAATAAGGGGATGAGAAGTGGCTAGAACAGAGGGCTGGACCAGATTTGAGGACCAAAGAGTCCCATGTTTGGACTTCCATATAGTTTCACTCCATAGCTCCCCAAGGACCTGGGTTTGTCCTCAGAGCCAAAGGCTAGATATGTTTATTTGACTTTGGGCTACCTGGCCTGACCCCCTAGGGTAGACCCAAAGGAGCTGGAATATAGGAAAGGGAAAGGCGTGGAACAAGAACTCTTAGCTTGGGAAGAAGGGAAGAACTGACACAGCCCAGCTTTGAGATGGAGTGGGGCAAGCAGTCTTCTTTGAGGGATTGTGACTGTCAATGTCAGAGAGATGCAGATGCTGGGGCTCCATTCTGAAAGTGCCCCTGGGCACTGATGTGATTATTAAATCCACTTCAGATCATCTTTGCATTCCGTCAGTCGTCACACAGGACCTGGCTCTGTGATTTTGACAAATGGGCCAAAGGCTCAGCGGCTAGAATCGATCTCTCTGAAGAGACAATGTAGCAGCTTCTCCCTTTCCCCAGAAGCTTCCTTCTCCAATGGGGGAAGCATTAGGCTAGAAACAGAGTTGTGAGGTCTCCTCAGATTCTCCCTCTAATCAGAAAGAACTGTATTGTAAACTTACAGGCAGGAGCCGTGATCTATGTGGTCTGTGAATTACAATAACTCACATTTACATAGCACTTTGAAGTTTAAAAAACACATGCTCTTCACCATAAGCCTAGGAGGCAGAAGCGCAATTACTACTATGCCCATTTTATTGATGAGCAAACAGAGGCATGGAACAGTTAGACAACTTGTCCAGGGTCATAAGACCATTTAGCTTTCTGTATCATAGATAGAGTTCAGCTAGAATAAGCCTCACGAGGAGAGTACTCTAAACCAATCTCCCATTAACCAGTATGATGAGTTGGAGTACCAGGGGCTACCTCATCTGAGACATCTCTCCTCATCCTTAACCCTCCCCTGGTTTCAGTTTTTTACTACTGACTGATGGTGTTTCCCTCCACCAACGTCCTCCATAGGATGCTACCTATTACAAGAGACAGATACTACATGTGGCATGTTCATCCTTGGGAATTTATTTTTTAAAGGTTATACTTTTTCCCTGCTGCTTTCTTTCATCTTATTAGGACTTAAGTTTTTATCATTTTTGAAATGTTATTTTAATATGCTCCTGTAATTAGAAAATCCAAATGGAATCAGAGTTCATTCCTCCCCCACCCACACTCCCTGCCCGAGGTCATGCTAAAGCAGGGAAAATTTCCCTCATCAAAATCTCTCCCCAAATCTCTCTCTGCACCGACATTAAACTTATTCCAAAGGTATAGGCTGCTATTAGAGTTTCTGTTTATAATTATACGATAATATAAATCGAAAACTCTTTTGAGAGGTAAATAAGATAAATGACAAATTTTGGTTAGCAGCTTGGGAAGGTCAGACTGTTGTCTTTTTATCTGCCTCTGCATTAACCTATCAGGAAGTAGGGTGGGGCCAGTAGTGAGCATCCATCCCATCAGTTTGGATCGCCAGTGTCCTGAAATAGAAATCTTCAGAAGTCCTAGAGGAGAGGAGGGAAGAGGCAGCAGATCAGCAGCCAGAAATCAGACTCAATGCTGAGCTCTACTCACCTCACCTCTTAGTCTATGGTGTGAGGAAAAAAACAAAGCAAGAATTCTTCTGACATCTCTTTCCCACAAGTCTCCAAAGCCAGGTTCAAAAAGTTGTCACCAAAATGATGAACTCTTGGACAGAATCTATTTGCCCCATCCAGATTCTGGTGTGTCTATGGCAATGATTTTTGGGCAGCAGTGGAATCAAGGGTTACATATATGAGACACCGGGATTAGGTTAGATTTCCTCCCAAGTCACTTCTAGTTAGACAATTCTCTAAAATTCCCTTGACCTCAATTCCTGAGGAGTTTCATTTTCAAAGTATTCAAACAGATAAAGAGTCTCTTTTGGTCAGCTCCCTGAAATATTTCCTCCCTACCCCTCAATTACGTTGCATGCTCCCAAATGACTGATTTCCTGGGTTTACCTGGTTCAAACTGGAAAGATGTGGGAAGGCTTATCTCCCTCTCCAGCCAATCCACTTTACACAGCTTCCTTCATTTTCTAGCCTTCAAAGGGACTCCTCCAAGAAGCAGAAAAAGTGAGTTTGTCACTTTAAATTCTCTGCAAACCCCTGTCCTCTTTGTGTTCCTTGCCTGAACTGCATTGGTAGAACAGCAGTCTTCAACAAAGCAGAATGAAAGCAACATTGAGAGAAGAACAGGGCTGGTAGGGAGGCTGGAGGTTTCACCAGATGTGTGTCTCTACCTTTCTGTTGAGCACCACAGCACCTCATCCTTGGCCAGGCTTCTCGGGCGAAAAAATGAATCAGAGAACATTGGAGTTGAACAGGACCTTACAGAGGATCTACTATAACTCCCCCATTTTAGAGATGAGACATTGGAGTCCGAGAAAGGAGATGATTTACATTATGCAGAACAAAGTACGGACAACTTTAGATTCCAATCTAGTGCTCTTCTTACTACCACTCCTTCCTCTTCTCCTGAAGTATGGTCATTCATGGCCCATCTCAAAGCAGGGTTGCCCTTTTCTATATTTAGATTCTTTAGGTGGTAAAAACAACAGCAACAATAGGAATAATAAAGCAGGTAGGTGGGACAGTAGATAGAGTGCTGGAGTCTGAAGTCAGGAAGTCTTATCTTCCTGAGTTCAAATCTAATCTAGTGTCAGACACTTTCTAACCCTGGACAAGTCATTTAACCCTGTTGGCCTCAGTTTCCTCATCTGTAAAATGAGCTGTAGAAGGAAATGGCAAAACCGCTCCAGTATCTTTGCCAAGAAAACTCTAAATGGGGTCACAAAGAGTTGGACATGACTGAAATGACTGCACAACAATAATAACAACAGCTAGCATTTATACGGGGCAGCTAAACGACTCAGTGCATAGAGTACTGGCAGCCTGAAGTCAGGAAGACTCATCTTACTGACTTCAAATCTGGCTTCAGACTCTAGTCTGAAGTGTGTGACCCTGGGCAAGTCACTTCACCCTGTTTGCCTCAGTACTTCAACTTGTAAAATGAAGGAAATGGCAAAACCACTTTAGTATCTCTGCCAACAATACCCCAAATAGGGTCATGAAGACGGACATGACTGAAATGATCGAACAATGACGAAACATTGATATAGCACTTTAAGGTTTAGAAAGCATTTTACAAATATCTTATTTTATCCTCAGAATGATTCTGAGAGAAAGATGCTATTATTAGCCCTGTTTTAAAACTGAGGAAATTGAGACTGACAGAGGTTAAGTGACATAGCTAAGGTCACATAGGAACTATCTGAGGTCAGATTTAAATTCAGATCTTCCAGATTACAGGTTCTGTGCTTTAACCACAGCACTACCTAAGTGAGGGATCAGAAAATCCTCTTGGTAAAGAGCTCCCATTGTCCATATCCATTACTCATCTCCAAGGCACATGCGTACACGCGCACACACACACACACACACACACACACACACACACACACACAAATATACACCTTGGGCTCATTCATGTTCTCCCTGGAACAGAACTTTTTTCTTCTTTAAAAAAAAAAATTTTATCTTAAACTCAAAGGCCAGAACACAAATACAGAATAGAGAAAAGAAACAAAAACATATCATAACCTTAAATATTGGAACTTAAATACAAAATAGGAAAAAAATCATGTCATGTGCCTAGTAGAATATAAGAGAAGATTCAAAATATGTGACAATAAATTTTCATTTCCAGAAAGCCTGTAAGACAAATAATATACATTGTGTTGGGAACTGTCCATCTTTTCTTTGCTTCCTTGTAAGTTTTCTTTTGTTCTTTGCTGTGCATTTTTTTACTTTGTTCTTTTTCTTCCCTTCCCCCTTCCCAGAAGACTACAATAAAGTTTAGATATCTTTCTCTATAGCTATAAATACATTCGTACATACGTATCTATACATCTCATCTTGGGTGGGGGATATGTGAAACAATGATCAGAATTATTGGATATTTTCTAGTCCATTCCACATATTGTAGATCTATTTTTTAATAAACAAAGTTTTAACAGACTTTAAAAATGAAATTCAAATCAAAGCCACCAAAAGCAGGACTAACCTGGTCAATTAATTCCCACTGATAGAGAATGCAGACCCCTAATTATTTGATACAATACGTGCAAATGAGGTCAGAATGGAGTTGGCCCATGCAAGTTCGATCTGTCAGATACCATAACCATCAGTCTGAACAAGTTTTTATGACACATGAGTTCAGCCACTATACTGCTTGCTGCATTTGGACACGAAGTGTATAAATTCAAAGTGGGGAAGTTAAAAGTGTCATAATCTATATGGATCAATGCCTTTCCTTTTGGTAAATACAATATAAAAGATAGTTTCCAAAAACAATCCTGCAATATAGGAATGTTTTTATTGTCTCTAATTTTTAAAGGAAAAAATAGCTCAGTTTGAAGAGAAAATCCACTGATTTTCTAAAACTAGTATAACAATATAGAAATAGCTTGCCATCGAAATACAAGAACATAAAGGAAATGCTGAATCTAGAAAGTTATGTTCTAATATATTTATAATTGTGATTCACAAGTACTAATATTGATGGAAAGATCACTGAGCTTGTTTTTTTTTTATTTTTTTTTACAAATGTTTTAAATTCTCTGACTTCCTTCGTCTTCCCAATAAACAGATAGCAAAAACCTGACAAGTTGAAACAACATTTTGACAGGTACATGCAGAATACGTTGATAAAATAGGATAATTTTTCCAAAGAAAAATAGATATTTTAATAAGTAAAATCAAATGTAACTGAGGGGAGGGGGAAAGGAGAGTAAGCACTTAACCAACCTCCAAGTTTAGGATATAGTCATAGAAGCAAGGGGCCTCTATGGATGTTCAAGTTGTTTTCCATCATGTCCAACTCTTTGTAACCCCATTTTAGGTTTTCTTGGCAAAGATACTAGAGTAGTTTGTTATTTCCTTCTCCATCTCATTTTACAGATAAGGAAACTAAAGCCAAAGGGATTAAGTGACTTACCCAGGGTCACTCAGCTAGTGTCTGAAGCCAGATTTGGACTCAAGAAGATGAGTCTTCTTGACTCTAGGCCTGGCCACTCTATCCACTGCATACCTAACTACAAATAAGGTATTAGATTAAGTATAACAGATAAGGAAGCTCTCACACAGAAATATTTTACCAAAGCATTGTCTCTGGCTGGGGGCTCAGAGCTACAAAAGAATTACAGAGCCTTTGATATAACATACCAGAGCAGACAAAGAATGTCTATATTGGGAATCTCATCTAGGCAACAAGTCATTAGTTGGTGGAGGGGCACAAATAGAAGTGAACATCGCTGCTCACCACAACTTCCCACCACTGCTACAATAGAATATATTGGAACTTAATTTATGTCAGGATGGAATGCAGGTCTATAAATACAAACATGAAATATGACCCATCATACAATATAGATATATCGTATGTTTCACAAAAAACTCACTTCTATTAAGAAATGTAAGTGAGGTACTACATAAAGTTTTAAACTTTTAAACAATGAATAAACATATATAATAATCAACTTTATAAAAACTATTTAAAACAAGATTTTTTTTTGGTAAAATTGTAGGAGCAGAATATAGGGAACTTCTATATTATTGTGAAATATGTTGACTTTCTCCTGCTAAAGTACTTTGAAAGGTGTTTGACCTCAAAGAAGAACTTGTAATACTGACTAATGACAATAATAAATGGAGCAAATTCATTTTATGGCAAAAATTTCCTCCTGAAATTTGCCTAGTTGGTGGAAGTTTTTTTAAACTGACTTTTTCAAATAAATCAACTCAAGACTCTCAAATGCATATTCTAATCCAGAAAGATAAAGTGACAACATTTAGAAAAAAAATACTTAAAAATATAGATAATAAATTTAACAATAATATTTTTAATGTTTCTCAATTTAAAAAATACCTGTCCTGAAAATGGAACAGATGAAAATAAAGACTTGCTTATTAATCACTTGACTGATCTGCAGAAGCAATTTTCATTTTATTGTAAAGACCTATATATTTCTAAATGTGAATGGATAAGGAACCCATTTACCATGGACAAATATGATACATTCACTCTTTTTTCATCTGAACAAGAATGATTAATAGGCTATCACAAGACATTTCAATCATGTGTTGAAATAAACGTTTGAACCCGAAAATCTGGTTATGTTTTGGCTACGGGTGAATAGAGCTCTCTGGTTTATCAAGCAGAGTGATGCCAATTTTCCTGCTGTTCCTAACTTCTTATTTGTGTGAAATGGTGTGTTCTGCTTTAGCTATTATAAAACAAAACATCTATCTCAATTGCTGATTGAATAAGAAGTACAAATAGCAGCATCGTCAATGTCACCACTTTTGAGAAACTCTGCACCAAAAATCAAGTGTACCAATATACTACATTAAAAAAAAATTGGCCCGGGGTTGTAATTTTTATGACTTATAAATATGAATATTATGGAATATTTTATCAATAAATAAATACGTTGCATGTAAAACACTGGGGTTTGATCCATCCCCCAGCTCACTAAAGGTAGTCACAAGTCATAATCACAGATGATGAGGTGCTAATATGTTAACAAGATGTTATTCCTGATGGAGTTAAAGGAGCGATACCACTGGACAAACAATGATTGGTCATATCCCTGAGTGACCCTTAAAAGAACTCAGCAATTAGAGAGTTGTAGGCATTCCAGACCAAGAGATGGCAGTGGAGGAAGATCATGGTCCCTAAGAATGAATACCTCTTGGGAGAGATAGAAGGGATTTGTCTTTCCTACCCCACCTTCAGGAGAATTGCTTGCAAGAATCCCCATCCAATAGTCATAGCGTCAGCTCAAGAAGATTCAAGGCATAGTTTAAAAAGCATAGACACTCTTTATTCAGACACAGACACAGACTAGAGGGAGAAGCAGCTTCAAAGAGCAATATACCTGGTAGGAAAGAAGAGAGCCAACCATGGCTGAGTGAAAGACTACCCCTGGCAATTGAGTGATAAGTTGCATGAGGATTTTTAAAAAATTCATCATCAGGATTTTTAAAAAATTCATCATCAGGATTTTTTAAAAAATTCATCCTCAGGATTTTTCAAGGTGATATGGAGGCCCTGTAGTATCAGATATATGAGTTGCCTTGGCTACATTTATTATACACCTATAAGTCACCACCATTGTATCCTTTGCTCACTCTTCTTATGGACACCATGCACACTTTCAAGCCCCAGGTTTATGAAGGGAATATTTTGTAGCTACTCTCCTTACTATGCCGGCTTAGTAATATGAGTAATATGCCTTCTAGTTAGTTGTATCTACTGCTGACTATTAAAGAAAAACACAATAGTGAGACGGATCATGGACTATAAAAGTGGATACTCCTAGGACCCAAGGTAGCAGCCACAACTTTAGGGGAAATCCAACCCACCGGGGCAAGTGTAAACTGGGGAATAGTAGTACAGAGAATGTGTTAAATATGTAATTTTATTGTATGTATAAGATTTGTGTTATAAACAATTATAACAAATTCTTAATTTTATTTGAGTAGAATATAAGCTAAGAAAATTATTTCCATAGATTATTGAATGAGGGGCATAACAATGTTATTTGTAAAAGGGGGACTATATAAAATTTGGAAATCACTGCACTAAGGTAAAGAAATCCCTTGGTAAGACTGTTAACTCGTATGATAGACTTGGTGTCGTTGAGGAGACCCAACTATATTTCTAGGGCCTCAAGTAATAGCACCTCTGACATACTATCAATATTGGAGTCGGGGTATGGGAGGGGTCAGATCCCAAGCAAATACTGCCTCTTTACTGGGCTGGAGCATCAGGCACCTCTCTCCAGCTATCTCCTTCTGAGTCACCCTGTCTCTCACTGCTTCCTCTTATTTTGAGACTTTACTTTTTTTTCTCATACATTGGCATTAATGGTTTCTTGACTTTTACATGGAATGGTAGCTTAATAGTAAATAAGATGAGCTTCCACCTTTCCCTTTTTTACCATATTCCTGGCCTCTCTGTGGGGCCCCTTTGGGGCAATATATGTGCTTAATCAAGGCCGATTGTTGTCTTAAGGCCTACTGCACTGGTCACCAAAATCTAGTGTCATGTAACTGCCTGACACTCCCTTTTCAAGCAGGATGGATTTCATGGACAGGTGAGATCTACAGGGTGCAGGGAGGCAGCTGAATAGATAATGAGATAAGAAACTTATCCAAATTACTGAGGTCAGAAGAATGTAAGGAAATAAATCAACACAGGGACAAGTGGAAGGACAAGGAGAAAAAAAATGGTCCAGAAATTCTAGTGTGAGGTGAAGCAGAGTGGGTCTGGGCTACAGGAGGCCTGGGTTCTGGTATTGGCTCTGCCACTAACTGAGTGAAGCTGGTCAGATGACTCTATCTCTCTGGGACTGGGTAAAATGAGAATTTTATTAGACAATCTTTCATACCCCTTTCAGAAGGCAATGTAATATGTATCCTAAGGGAAGGACTAGGGTTGACTATGTATCAAGATTCTTCAGTGTTTGTACTTTTTACCAAGTGGTCTGCACCACTGGACATTCTCCTTAGCATACAGGCACCACCTACTTTGGTGAGGATGTCAGCTGGGCGGCATCATGGATAGAGTGCTGAACTTTGAAGATCTGAGTTTGAATCCTGCCTCTGACATTTATTAGTTATGCGATGCTGGGTAAGTAATTAAATCTCAGTCTCAGTTTCTTTTTTTTTTAATTTTTAAATTTTTTTAAATTTTATTTTAGTTAACATCATTCATTTCCACAAAATTTTGAGTTACAAATTTTCTCCCCATCTTTCCCCTACCCACCACCCCAAAACAGCCATCCCAGTGTATCCCCTCTCCCCCAATCTATTCTCTCCTATGTCTTCCCCCCTCACCCCTCTGACTTTTTGGTAGGGCAGGATGGATCTCCCAACCACAATGCCTGTGTATCTCCAGTTCTAGTTGGATGTAGTTAATAATAATAATAATAATTGTATATATATACATATATATTTTTAACATTTGATTATAGAACTTTAGATTCTAGATTATTTCTCTTCCTCCTTCGTCACCCACCCCCACTGGAAGGATAAGCAATCAAATACAGGCTGAACATGTGTAATTATGCAGAACCTCTCCACAGTGAGCATATTGTGAGAGTCCGACT
The DNA here is from genome assembly GCA_028627135.1 of Pseudochirops cupreus. NCBI lineage: Eukaryota > Metazoa > Chordata > Mammalia > Diprotodontia > Pseudocheiridae > Pseudochirops > Pseudochirops cupreus. Next base: position 14,104 of record JAQQSU010004242.1, read on the forward strand.
ACATGTCCCTTCTTCCTATCCTGCTCCCCCAACC